>JAYMTB010001398.1:0-10957 GCA_036897585.1 Francoa sonchifolia
CCTGCATTATTGTTTTGCCCCAGCAATTTTATATTTATAATTTGAATCCAAATATACATCAAAATGGACTCTCATATGATCATATTGCACTTTTCTGAAAACTTGTTTAGGCTGTTATGCAGATTCTTTGATGATTTTTTCATTTTTCATTTTGATATTTTTTTCTTTCTCTTGACTATAATCTCTCTTTTTTCACCATAATCTTTCTCATCACCTACTATATGATTAGTCTCTACATGGCAATGTAAAATTTATGTGATGTTTCTGGGAACACCACTATTGGTTTAGTGATGTTTTGATATACTACCTAACTTTTGGTTTTTCATTTACATAGGTTCTGGTGATGACACCTGCAATTCTTCTTGCTGGCCTGAGGCATAGCTTTTTCAAATTTAATATGATAGAAGTCTTAATTATAGATGAATGCCACCATACCCGGGGACGCCACCCATATGCCTGCATCATGAGAGTGAGTTTACACCATCCATAATTTTTATTGGTAATTTAGCAAGGGTGAGATGCTGCATGACTGTCCGGACCAAGTTTCCTTTTTCTATTATCGTGAAATGTACAAATATTTCATTGGGTTTTTAATTGCACACAAGTAGATGGTGTAGAATGATATTTTCGAATCAAAACATTCGCCCTCTTGTTCATTGATCTATGTGCGAGTTAGCAGTTTTTTTTAATGGATTTGAATGTTTCAGGAGTTTTACCATCCCCAAATGCGTGATGCAAAATCAGAACTACCGAGGATATTTGGAATGACTGCATCACCCATTAAGTCAAAGGGTACTAAACTTCCAACAATATCTTAATGGCATAATTATGGTTGATTGTACTTGATATCTGATAGCCATAAACCAGTCTATAATTTAACTATTATTTTCCTTTTCCATCAAGGTGCAAAGTCCGAAGTTGCATACTGGAAAGAAATTTGTGAGCTTGAGACCCTTATGAATTCAAAGGTTGCTACTCTTGTTTGTGTTCAAACTGCTTATGTACTAGGTTATCATATTGATATCTCTGATTAACCTACTGTCGTACTGCTTTATGTTGCTTTTAGTAATCATATGATCTCATGTTGACTTTATTCTATATATAAAGGGTGATAAAAAAGATAGGTGACCTGATTGTTAGTTGTTCTTACATGAACTAATTTCTGTATCTGAATTGTTGTCTCTGGTTTTCTTTGAATCTGATTTTATTGACTTCATATTTTTCCAACTGTTTTTTCTTTTTGCCAAGGTATATACATGTATTTCCGATACCGTGCTTGCTCAGTTTGTGCCATTTTCAACTCCAAAGTTCAAATTTTACAAGCACATGGAAAGCCAATATGACTTATATGCACGTTTAGCAGAGGATTTGAAGATTTTAGCAAAAAAGGTGTGTACAATATATTCAAAAGTATTGGTTTATTTAAGCAATGTTTAACAAATTGGTAAAATATTGTTCCTAATGTTCAAATACACGTAGGGTATAGAGTTGAAGAAGGTTAAAGGGAAATTCAATTAAGTAGTGTGGGAATATGGTCTAGAAAATGTGGAGGTTTTATATTTGGAGTCTGTCTAAATCATTATACTGAAGTGATTTATTTATCTTTGAACCTACACAGCCCAAAAGAACAGACCATGTTGTATTTTCTGTGCTTGTTAATAACTACTTAATTTTTTTCCATAGTTGTAGAATTAAAGAAGTGTGAGATTCTCTGCTATTTATTTAAATTCGATGGTACTAGTTTTGTTGCTCTCACAGAAAATGGTATATCTCCCTTCTCCAAATACTGTTCATTATTTAAAGAATAATTATAGTTTTTTATATTCTGGTGGTAAATCATAAAAAGGGATTGCATATGATGATCACTAGTTTGTTCTTGTTGGTATTAATATTAGATGCACACTTTATTTCAGCATGCAGACCATCTGAATATATTGGATCTTGAAGAATCTGCGGAAGATTCAACAAGGAAGAAAATATCAAAGATACTATCATCCCTAATATTTTGTTTGGATGAACTTGGTATTTGGTTGGCTTTTAAGGTATTTCTTCAATCTATGTTTATCGACTTTGTGCACAGTATATTTAATTAGTATGAGAGTGAAAAAGAAAAAAAAATTGGTATGAGAGTCCACAATGTTTGTGTTTTAACAGGCTGCACAGGCATTATCATGCAGCGAAACTGAAGCTAACTTGTTTGCATGGGGGGAATTGGATGCATTTGGGGAGGCAGTTGTTAAAGATTTTAGTGCAGCTGCATTCCTGGCATTGAATAATTGCATACCATCTGGTACTTCTGTTACAACTCGGCTAGTGAAGTAATAATTACATAATAATATCTTTTTATGGATTTTACATGCTTTCTTAATTTGTTTTTTGGTTTTGCACTCTAATTTAGGTTCAGAGTGGTCTATTGGTGATAATATGAAAGCCAATATGGATACAGGGTTTTTAACAGCAAAGGTTGTCTGTCTCATTGAATGTCTTCTTGAATACAGGTCAGCAGCATTATGCATTATGCATGATCATTATCTATTGTTTATATATCTTGTGTAATCTGATCTCATTTAGCAAGGTCTAGATTCAGTGTATGCCAAAGAAGGTCTATAACAGCAGTGATTCTCAAATTCATCCCTTCATTGCTTTGTTTGCTAAAGAACTCTTCTTATAATTGATGTCTCTGATTTAGGGAAGATGTATAGACTGCATCTTTCATAAATTTCTGATTGCGATGCAACTGTGTAAATCAATTCAAAAGAAGCGTGAGGTGGAAAGGGTACTTTGACCTGTTCTTCCCGTGGTTTAGTTTACTTTGTTTAAAGTGCCTTTCATTGTTTTCATCAAACTTGTTTTTAGATGATTGAGATGATAAATCTAAAGTAAAATAAATGATGATGAAATTCTTCTGTGTATTTTTAAACACAGGGATATAAAGCAGCTCAGATGCATAATTTTTGTGGAAAGGGTGATTGCAGCAGTTGTTCTTCAATCTCTCCTGGCAGACTTGCTTTTGAAATACACTGGCTGGAAGACAAAATATATTGCAGGTAATAACAGTAAATTGCAATGCCAGACACGAAGAAAACAAAATGAAATTGTGGAAGAATTTAGGAAAGGCACGGTATGTTCACTTTCATACTCTCATGTTGAATATTATGTGTCTGTTATGTATAGATATGTTATAATGTGAATACGTCATGTTACTAGGTGAACATCATCGTTGCAACTTCTATTCTAGAGGAGGGCTTAGATGTTCAAAGTTGCAACTTAGTAATCAGATTCGATCCTTCTTCCACTGTTTGTAGTTTCATACAGTCCCGAGGTCGTGCTAGAATGCAAAAATCAGAGTATTTGTTAATGGTGAAGAGGTAAAAGCACATGTTCATCTCATGTCACAACTTTTATGTCTAGTTTCAAGACCGGTTTAATTCTACATTGGATTAGTAATTTATACTCTTATTTTTTACGTGGAATTTATAGTGGGGATATTTCTACACTAGGTCGACTTGAAAATTATCTGTTCAGCAGTGATATAATGAGAAAGGAATCCTTACGCCATGCTTCACTTCCTTGTGAACCACTTGGGAGTGATTTTCTTGAAGAGGAATTTTATCGCGTTGAAAGCACTGGAGCTATTGTGACTCTTAGTTCTAGTATTGGGGTGCTATACTTCTATTGCTCACAGCTTCCTTCTGATGGGTTTGTTATTCTTAGTCTTTAACATTTATGTTAATATCTTATTTATCTATTCATTATAGCTTATATGTTACTGCTCGCATAAATTAGATCTTTTTAACTTTGTACTACGAACTTTTTAATTTGTTAATTAAGTGTCTTAACATTTTAAATGAGCCAATGTTGTTCCTAGCATTACATTTGTTCAAAATCAGTCGTTACTTTTTACAGTCTACATCATGATTTTTTGTTATTGGTCTTGTTTTCTGTAGGTATTTTAAACCAACTCCTAGGTGTGATATAGATAAGGACACGGATAATTGTACCATATATCTTCCCAAGAGCTGTCCTATAAAATATATTACTGTACAAGGCAATAGAAAAATGCTGAAGCAAATTGCATGTCTCGAAGCCTGCAAACAACTTCATAAGATTGGTGCTTTAACAGATAAACTTGTTCCAGATGGTTTCATTGAAGAAGCTAATGCACAAGAACTTGGCAAGTTATACATAGCAATTTTTACATTCCTTTTGAAGTCAGTTATTTTGTTGTTGACCTTTTTTCTTATTTTGTCATATAGTTAACGTTAAATCCCTTTTCTGTTGTATGCACTTTATATAGGGAATGAATCTTACTGTGATGAACAACCCAATTACTTCCCACTTGAACTGGTGCATCAATTTCCGAACAAGTTAAGGACACTATATCATTTTTACTTAATTGAGCTAAGGCAGAACTTTGATTGCGATATCCCGGTTCATGATATTTTGCTTGCTACGAGAAGCGAACTTGATTTTGATATTGCAAATATGGAAGCTGACTTAGAAGTTGAGAGTGGTATATTGACAGTAAAGTTAAAATATGTCAGAGAGGTTCATCTTGACCCAGAGCAGGTAACATCTTTTGGATTAATTTTTATGTTGTTTCAATGTCTCTAGTTCTAAAATATGTTAACATATTGTTTTCTTGTATATTAATTTTATGTTCCCAGGTTCTTCAGTGTAGGCGGTTTCAGATCACACTTTTAAGTATTCTTAAGGACAAAAACATGTCTAACTTGACAGAGGTCTTAGATGGATCTCATCTAGGGATTGACTATCTTCTGCTTCCGTCCATTTTCCATCAGAAACCAATATTTATTGATTGGAAATTGATAAATTCTGTGTTGTTCTCTTGCGAAAATGCGTGGAAGGATCACTCTAACTGTTCAACTTCAAATGGGCATGCTAGTGTTGTGCATGCTAAAAATGGTCCAGTATGCACTTGCATGCTTCATGATTCATTGGTTTTCACCCCTCATAATGGTCGGGCGTATTGCATAACTGGAGTGTTAGATGACTTGGATGCAAACTCACCTTTAAGGATGAGGGATGGGAAAGGTAGCACTTACAAGGAGTACTACGAAATGAAGTATGTACTTATGTGTTTGAGTAAAAATATTTGTTTTATCTCTAATGATTTTGCTAACTGTGTCATTTCTACGTTGTATTGAATCTAATAACAGGCATGGCATCAATCTTTCTTTTGAAAAACAGTCATTAGTCAATGGGAGACAGATTTTTCGGGTGCAAAATTACAGTCGACTGTGCCGGCAGCAAAAGGAGAAAGGTTCAATTTCTCCTACTCCCTTTTTTCATGTTAAGATAAGCAGTGCATTTCTGCGATATGTTGTTTAATTGTCTCTTGCTCATGCAGAACCAAGTAGGGCATACGTGGAATTGCCTCCGGAGCTTTGTTATATAGCTATGTCTCCAATATCAATCAGTACATTATATACTTTCTCATTCATTCCTGTGATAATGCATCGAATTGAGGCTCTACTTGTTGCTGTCAACTTGAAAAGGATGCATTTGGATCATTGCATGAAAAATGTTCCTATTCCTACCATGAAGGTAATCTACTCTATGTACAGAATATATGGATTTGAGGTAGTATGAGGAATGCCTTAAATTTTAGCTATAAATTCATGTCTTCTAATACTCCTACATTATGGGTTTTCTTTATGTGGATAATAACTTATTGATAATGAGGTATTTCTTTTGCATGTCTTTGTGGATTCATGTAAACTTTTGTCTAGAACATGAACATTTGATCGTCAGTTGGTTGTTTTCTGTAATTGGAGACAAGACATAGCTGTAAGCTGGATATTAAAAGGAGACTCTTTCTCTTACTTTCTTTAAATTCAAACCTTGCCTTTTGTTACTCCTCCGTTTTTCAATGTTCTACATACTCAATTAATTACACTCATTTGCAATATATGTAATTATATTCTTTACATTTTCTTCATAGATGAAGTCATTGTATAATTGAAAATTGCATTGTAGGTTTTGGAAGCAATTACTACGAAGAAATGCCAAGAGAAATTTCATTTGGAATCACTGGAGACTCTTGGAGATTCTTTCTTAAAGTATGCTGCTAGCCAACAGCTTTTCAAAACCTATCAAAATCATCACGAGGGCCTTCTCAGTATTAAGAAAGATAAGATCGTATCTAACACAGCTCTTTGCAAGCTAGGATGTGAACACAAAATCCCGGTAAACTGATGACACTATTGTACCTCTATATCTTCATTTACATACTAATACTTCAATAGCTGTTAGCCCCATGATTAATTATATAGTTTTATGTGACAGAAATAATTAAGTACCTACGACAATGCAAACATCACACTGTGACTTCTATTTAACTAATTCAGTGTTGTTGAAAACATTTGTTTTACTACTCAATAGTTTGTTATAACAGCACCTTCATTTCAAACAAATTATAAGCATCCTGCATTAATAACTTTTTGGAATTCACTTTATGCCCTTCAAATTATTTAGGTTTCTCGTTTTAATCATTTCTTGATATTGTTTTGTAAAGCACAATGCAAACCATTAACCCACTTACTGGTTTAATTTTTGTTTCTGAAATTATACAGGGGTTTATCCGCAATGAATCTTTTGATCCTAAGCAGTGGACTATTCCTGGAGATAAACCTGGGAGTTGTGCATTAGAGGAAGAATTGCTTTCAAATAATAGAAAAATCTATGTTGCGGGTAAAAGGAAAATAAGAAGTAAGACGGTTTCTGATGTTGTTGAGGCTTTAATTGGTGCATTCCTTAGCACTGGTGGTGAAATGGCAGGACTATTATTTATGGATTGGCTCGGAATAAAGGTTGATTTATATAATATACCATATGAGAGGCACTTCCATGATCACCCAGAGAGGCTTGTTCATGTGAGACAGATAGAGTCTCTAGTGAACTACTCCTTCCGCGACCCTTCTCTCTTATTGGAAGCACTGACACATGGTTCTTACATGCTTCCTGAGATTCCTAGATGTTATCAGGTAGTTCTTAATGAACATTTCCCCGATACATATGATTTTCAGATCATGGGTATTATGCATCAGATCATGGCATAATATAGTCTTCATTTCTTAGCTCTCTTTCACGAACTTGAAATTTTGACTTTCTGAGTCTTTATTGTTGATGTTTAAACACAACATAACTGCTGCTTAATTTTCTTTCATTTGATGATTTTTTATAGTATTACTCGATGTAATGCCACAAAAACCAGAATTCGGCTATGGTTTTGTTTTCATTATGCCCCCAAAATTACAGCTCCTAATTTTCTGGGTGGAACAATTTATTTAAATTTCAGCCGCAGCATAAACAACATTAGGATACCATTTTCATTTGTTTTTATGGTCGAGGGGCAATAATGAGCTATTCGATTGACAACCTTGATCCTACCATATGATGTTTAACCTAGACCTTGCCAGTAAGAACCAAGCTTTAATAATCTAATGTAATTTATATGCTTATGTGTTTCTGTGCAGAGACTAGAGTTTCTTGGGGATGCAGTGCTCGATTATCTAATCACTATTTATTTCTACTATCAGTATCCTGGCATGTCACCGGGAATGTTAACTGACATGAGGTCTGCTTCTGTAAACAACGATTGTTATGCGCATTCTGCACTCAAAGCTGGACTGCACAGACATATTCTTCATTCCTCTCATGATCTCCACAAGCATATAGTTGCGACTCTCAGCAATTTTGAGAATTTATCACCAACATCGTCTTTCGGATGGGAATTTGAAACATCTTTCCCCAAGGTTAGTAATTAACAAATTTTATATGCGTTCGTGTTTCTCTTCCTATATTCCAAGTTTAAACTCTTTCAAGAATTTCATTACTATGAATTCCCAAATCTTCATATCTTATTTTCGTTAACTTGGCCATTTGGAATGTCAGAATGTTTTATCAGCATTAAAATACTCGATATTAGTGGTTGGGGTGTATTGTTTCTGCATAAATTTAAATATTGTTAATCTTTGCAAGTTTCCGACTTTATTTATTGTGATGTGGTTGCTAGTTTACTTCTTGAATCCTCAAGGTAAAAAGATATGCTTATCAATTTCTACTAGGTACTCGGAGATGTTATAGAGTCTCTAGCAGGCGCAATTTTGGTTGATTCGGGATACAACAAGCAGATCGTTTTCCAAAGCTTACAACCTCTGTTGGAGCCATTTATTACACCGGAGACTATGAGACTCCATCCCGTGAGAGAATTGAATGAATTATGTCAAAAAGAAAATTATGAAATGAGAAAACCTGTTACATCTTGCAACAATGGAGTTGCATCCTTTACAATCGAGGTTGAAGCTAATGGTGTTATTCACAAACATACATCCACAGCTGCTGACAAAAAGACAGCCCAAAAACTCGCTTCGAAAGAAGTTCTCAAGTCTTTGAAGGAAAACATATCTATAGATTGAAGGTAAGAAATTTGTGAAATGAAAATGAAAATGAAAATGAATGAATCATGTTTTCGAGTTTTAGGAGAGGTATTTAGATGTCACGAGTCATTTTAGTCTTATATCACCGGTGGATTTGTTGTTTACAATTGATTAATGGTGATTTAGCCATTAGTTTCTTTAAAGCTTTTATTTCCGAATTTGCTGAAGTCTCTTTGATTGAAAGAGGTGATATTGTTCAGCTCAATAGTCCCATTGTTTTTTGTTTGATTTGTATATATTTGATATAATATTTATATGGAAATCTTACTCTTGGAAAAGTGCTAGTATTATCTCTCATTTGTAAGATCTATTTGTTGTAACTATTTCATGAAAAAAGAATTGCAAAAGTATGACACTAAACTAAGTTGGAGTATGTCGGCTAACTAGATGTCAGAATACGATAAGCTTTTATATGATGAAATATGGAAACCTTGTGTCTTAGCAATTAAAATGAACATATTTTGGGTGTATATGGAATTAATTCTGAAATAGTGTTTTTTGGAATAACTTATGAGTTTAGCTTTTTCTAAAATTTTATTAGAACTTGGGAATAATCTGTTCCGAATTAATCCCAGCAGATAACACCTTAGAATCAAATCAATTTAATTTGATTCCAATTTTAATTGTTTAATTTAAATCAAAATCAAACTGAATACTCGGTCAAATTGATTTTGGAATTCCAAGATTTTTATATAAAAAACTAATAAATAAAATTTTAAATAATAAAATCAAGTAAAACCAATATATTTTTAAGTAATAATAATTTGGACCCACATTTTTTATTTTTATTTTTATTTTTATTTTCATTCCAAAAAAAAGAAAAAAAATTAAAATTTTCGATTATAAATACTAAAATTCGTGGAACGAATTCAGAGCGAGCGGTAGCATTTCTGAGTTTCTTTCGTCTTCCTAATCTGCCGAAAGGAGTTCTCATCAATGGCGGCGAAAAGTGCATTGCTCAAGTACTTGAGACTCAACGTTCGTTCCTTACCTCAAAACCCTAGCCCTTTCAACCTTTCCTTCTCTAACCTCATACTACGCCGTTTCTCTGAGGAAGTTAGAGGCTCCTTCCTTGACAAATCGGAGGTTGCAGATCGTGTTATCACTGTGGTTAAGAATTTCCAGAAAGTTGATCCTTCTAAGGTACTCATTAAACTGTTTTTTATCGATTATTTTGTTTAATACTTTGTAGCGATTGATTTCATGTGAATTTGGTTTGTTTGTTGGAGTGATTGGACGAGATTTAATGAATTAGAGTGTGGATATATGTTACTGATTAGTTTGTTTTTCAATTCGAAATTAATAGATTTTTTTTTTGCTACGAATTGGTTTTTGTGTGATGCAGTTCTAGGGTTTTTGTTGAGTTAAAATTAGTAAAAAATCTAAGATTATATAGTAGCCTCTTTTAATTTCTGGTATTTTCTGGCTCATTTTGAAGGAGGAGTTAGTGGTTTATTGGCAACCACTGACTTGATTAAGGATTGTTTTCATGAATGAAGAAATGAGGGTTTAATTAATTGGTGAACTAGGGGATGCTTAAAGTGAATGTGATTTTTATTTTATTTTAGGTAGGACTGTATATTCTGTTTGATAATTGGTTGAATTGCATGGAGGTTTTTTCTAGAAATTCATTTTGAAATAAATCCCCTTTTCCTTAAAAAATCATAAAGATGGTTTGTGTTTCACTTTGGTGTTTTTGGAATGACAAAACAATAGAACCTGAAACATTTGAGATAATATAGTGAAGTAATTCTTAACTGAAACCAAACTTGGCCTTTAGAGTGGCTGTTTGGTAATGTAACATTGTGTCTTTTGAAAACTGTAATAGCATTTAAGGTGCTAATATTCAGTTAAGATTCCTTTGCAGTTGATGCATATGCTTAAGAAGGTCCAAACCATTTTAAAGATATGTGTTGGTGTGTAATAATTTGTTTCATATGAAAGTGGTTAAAGAAATAAGGTTAGACCAAAATTAGCTCGATAGAAAAAATTAAGATATATATGATTAGAAGAGCTGTCCGAGTGTATGTATACAGTGTGAAAGGGGAGAAATGATGAATGTAGGTGTAAAACTAGTTGGGGATGGAGTTTTGGTGAGGTAAATTGAGTCGAGTTCTAACTTGAGTGCTACTCTGAGATGATTTCTTTTCCAGTTTCTGTAAGTTCTAGAACCATTGACAGCTAGTTCAAAAGCAGCCATTGTCTGTCTTTTTAGTCGTAGCAGTCATCTCGTCCTGTCTATATAGATCATTTTATTGAGTTCCTAATTTTTTACTGGAGCATGTTAAACCCTGTGTTATGCTTTATTTTTGTGGCAAATCATATATCTGATGCATTTGAATTGATGCATGAAAATTTGCTGATATGCGTAACTTTGTGTAAGTTGTGCTGTGTATTTTATGCTCTGAATGTACTTTATGATGAATGATTACTATATCTCAAGATATACAAAAGGGCAAAAAAAAAAAAAACAGATGTAACCATGGGAAATTTTT
>JAYMTB010001399.1:0-10954 GCA_036897585.1 Francoa sonchifolia
ATTATCGGATGAGATATACACGGCTTGGTTGAATAAGGCAAAGGAATTGCTCGAAGACTAATGTGCGCATTATAGGAACTAAGTACCCTTTGTTGTGTATGTAATCTGAAGTCAATGAACATATCGATCAAAACAAACTATTATTCGTAAAATAAAAGGGTTCATTTCTCATGGATTTCGGTATTGAACAGTTTAATCCCAGTTCCTTAATCTCTGATGGCCTTAATCCCATACGGTGAACCAAAGCATATACAGGAGAAGGCAAGCCCAGCTACACAATTTTCTTTCCTGCACCCGGTGCATCACACATCGACACATGCGCCATTTGCAACTGCACCGGGTGCAAGAAAGAAATTCAGTGTCTGTCCGACGGCCCATTATGAATACCTTTTAAGCCCAATGGGCCTTAGGAAGATGCCTTTTCGGGTCTTCAGGCCCATATTTTTGGCCCATTTTCAAATACTGTTTTTGATAAAATTACGTCACTGCCCACCGGAATCCGCAACTGATAATGAACGAGTCGACTCGTATACGGCCGCCGCTGGAATCTCAATTCTTAACGCCGCCACCGGATTCTGCCGCATTTCACTCCAATCGGCAGTCGCCACCGGTAAGCATTTCGCCTTTCTTCTTCCTTTAAAGGAAATCATGATTCGCACCATAATCTTCATTCTCAGTTCATTGCTAATTGAATCCACTTTTGGAAGAGGAAATATTCTGATCGATGGCTCTCCGAACCCTAGTGACTAGAAAAACTTGTATTGGAGCGCTGAGGTTAGGGTTTAGGCATGAAGTTCTTCGCGGTTTACAGACCTTCTCGCTTCCTGATCTCCCGTACGATTATGGTGCTTTGGAGCCGGTCATTAGTGGAGAGATCATGAAGCTTCATCATCAGAAGCATCACCAGACTTATATTACTAATTACAATAAAGCTCTCGAGCAGCTCCATGATGCCACGGCTAAGGGTGATTCTTCTGCTGTTCTTAAGTTGCAGAGCCCCATCAAATTCAATGGAGGAGGTACATATTTCTTTAAAACTATATGGCCTGATTCAACATGTCTTATGGCCTCTATTGTTTGTGATTTTCCTTGAATGAATTGTGTTTGTCCTGCAGGGCATATTAACCACTCAATTTTCTGGAATAATCTAACACCGATCAATGTAAGTTATATATATCTTGTAGCTTATTTTCAACAGCAGGTTTCCTCTGTCGTTAATGCTTTATGCCTGATGATGTAACATGGCAGGAAGGAGGAGGTGAGCCACCAAAGGGTTCATTGGGTTGGGCAATTGACTCACATTTTGGTTCTCTGGACGAGCTGGTGCAAAAAATGAGCACAGAAGGTGCTGCATTACAGGGCTCTGGATGGGTGGTAAGTCTCGAGGGTTGTTAAATTTTCTCTCTTTGTACCATTTCTTTGTAATTTGGGCAGTTTCTTATCGCTCCATCTACATTGGTAGTGGCTTGGTCTTGACAAAGAGTTGAAGAGGCTAGTGGTCGAAACTACTGCAAATCAGGTAACACTGTGATTTATACAAGGATATTAGAAAGAAGATGGGAGATGGGAGAACATAACTTAGAAGTCTTTTCTCGCAGGATCCACTGATAACTAAAGGTTCGAAGTTAGTTCCTCTGCTTGGCATAGATGTTTGGGAGCATGCTTACTACTTACAGGTAAACTGTCTTTTATTTCTGTAAACTGCAAGTGCTAAGATAACCAAAACTTATGTTTGTATCTCTCTTATGACTTGAAAACTTTCTGTGATGCAGTACAAGAATGTGAGGCCGGAATATCTTAAGAACATTTGGAAAGTTATCAATTGGAAATACGCCAGCAAAGTTTACGAGAAAGAATGCCATTGAACTGGAACCAGCAGCTCCACTACTAAATGCATGCATTTACATTAAATAAGTTAAAAGTTTTTAAAAAATTTCCGAAAACCTAAAATCTCGATAAAATTGTTAATATAAGACAAATGTAATTTTCGAAACTTAACATATACTTTATCCTGTTACTATGTACCTCTCTAGGCAACTTTTTTTATGGATTTCTCAAAATCTCATGAAACATTGTTATAACCTTAAAATTTTGCATTAAATGTAACAAAATCTTGAAAGATCTCGGAACAAAATTTGACAAGAAATTCTAGTATGTTCTGTTTCGCAAAGAAATCTGAAAAAAAAGGAGGAGAAGAATGGTTTCAGCACCTCTGTAATTCCTTTGCGATCCTGATGCATGTTGTCAGAGGGCAATTGGTCTTAATTGCGTTCAATTCAATGTGAGATCTGCAAGCAGCATATCCCTCCTGCAACAACCAAATCCACTCTTATGTAAACACCTAAGAATGACTAATATAATAACAGAACAATCCATA
Source organism: Francoa sonchifolia (assembly GCA_036897585.1). Lineage (NCBI taxonomy): Eukaryota > Viridiplantae > Streptophyta > Magnoliopsida > Geraniales > Francoaceae > Francoa > Francoa sonchifolia. The sequence goes on from JAYMTB010001399.1 coordinate 2,378, forward strand.
CTCCAGTTATATCTCAATTGTCATTACTGGAAGAGACTAAAGCAAGTGGAATGACCATGCTTTGATATCAAATATGTTTCGTTTTCTGTCCCTTAGCTGCTCGAGAGCTTAAATGCAATACAAGGACAGTACCTTGAGCATGGTGCTCATCATTTTCCTCAGGGGTGGCGAATTTACTTTTGCGCGACTTGCCACCTGAGAGAAATACCAAGAACCATCATTGAAGAACCTACTTTGCATTGAAACACCCAAAACATAAAAGAAAATGAAGTTTGCCCAAGACCTCATCCATCATAATGTAACCGAAAGGTAAGTTGGGGTCACTTTCTTCCACGAACTGTTTTAATAGTTTTTCCAGATCAGCTCCTATGTCATTGCTCACCCATCTCCATTGAAAAGCCAAATTTAACATATCTGTAACATAGGAGGCATTATGAAGAGGTCCTATCCAAAGAGGTCCAGAGACCATAAGTGATTCGGAGACCTGGCAATAACATAAAAACTTAGTGCTTCTTCAAATTCTCTAAGGCAATAATTCTAAGTGACAAGATGATAATGCTAAAACGGGAGGCTACAAAGTTTTCTAACAATATAACTATCATAGGGGTTATAGAGAAATGAAGTTACACATTTGCGCTACAGCAGGGGCAATTGATCTGACCCAGTTCCTCCCATGAAAAAGCTTGTGAATTTCCACAGTGGGCGCAGTAGCTGATGAAACCATAATGCCTATATACAAATGGTCAGCAACTGATTAAGCATTGACCACAAGCATAAGGAACTGAATCAATACAGATTTAAGACTAACACAACATATATCACCTCAAATCTGGAAGTGTCCCATGATTGACTCGAAGCATGACTCTGAACACAGGTCCATGGTATGAATAGTACGAGAAAAGTGGGGTGACATGATAACCAAGCACAGAAGCCTCCCTCACAGCCCCACCTATAAGCATTCGCAAACCAATCTCATTCGAAAATGGCATAGGACGAACATATGCTCCATACGCAGATAAGGAACTATAGAAACAAAAAGATAATTACTATTCTTAAACATGCTAGTTACATAAACTTATCAGACAGTCAAACTTCCTTCAATGGCGAACAATTCGTAGAGTTTCGAACTACACTTAGAATCAGCTATGCTACCAAATTGGTGGAAATGTGATGAACCGAGAAAGATCAACAACGAAGCAATTATACACAAACGAGCATGAAAGAAATCCAGGAGAATCAAATATTCAAAGCACAATACCAACTGATGAAATGTATGTAAAACTCACTGTTGAGGCCGATGACCACCGGAGGTAAAACCATCAGTGCACGTAAGGTAGAGCAAACCATCCAATTTCAAAGTATTATAAGCCGATCTCATGAAAGAAGAATCACTCCCAAACGAATCAATATCAATCAAATCGAAAAAATCCTTCTGTAAATAACATTCCGACATCAATCGATTCGCATCAGAATGCGTCACCACCCATCTCCGCTCATCCTCCGAACCTCTTGCGACCTGCGACAACTTTTCCACAATAACCCCCTAATTTCATCATTTGCATCGTTCGCCAACACAAAATCTGCGTCCGCCTCAACAAGATACCGCAACGACCGAATTCCGCAACCGCACATCGCATCAATAACTCGCAAACTCCCTTTAGATTTCTTATACAACGCCGCCGCAAGTACTGCAAGGTCGCGACCAGTTGCACTTTCACGGCGGAAAAACGTATCGCCAGCATTCAACTGAAGATTTCTCTCCGTCACATGATTGGAATAGCATTGGCACAATCGAGTGGGAATTATTTTAGGGTTCCGGCAATACGGAATTGGGTTCCGACCAGATGGGAAAGAAGGGGATAGGGTTTTCTGATAAATATTCAACATGGCGGGAAAATTATTTTCCTCCATTTTCTAGGGTTTATAAATACAAGATATTTTCTGGGAAAAAGTAATTTTTTTTTTTCAAATTAATTTAATTTGTTGTTATTTTTTTAATTGTTTCATTAATTTTAAATAACTAGAAAACTGGGTTATGATTAAATTTCCAGCAAAACCTAGATCTGTAGTAGTTACGAGCTAGAATTCATCCAATGGAAGCTGCAACGATGATGGACGCTTCATCTCCGCCGGTTCCTCACCGGAAGAGGGGAAGAAAATGGAGAATGATTGAAAATGATGTAGTTATTATGAAGAGTTATGGCGGTAGCATCTTGATCCGCCTTTTTCATACATGGCGTAGTTTGATGATGGTGTTAGGGTTTTCAGTGTGAGAAACACCTCTCGCTTGGTTTTACTTGCTGTTGTGATTCTGGTGAAGGTAAAGCTTCTTAACTTCGAGAGCGAAGTTTTCATATACTGATTGAAGTGAACAATTAGATCGTAGTTTGTGCAGTTCACCACTGGTTTCCATGGTATATCTCAGAAATTTGTTTAAACTAGAAAGAGGTCGTTTGAAAATTTTGATTGAAACTATTGGCAAGTTTTCAAAGCCTCTTAAAAGAGACCAATAGGGAAGTTACCGATTTCAAAACAGACTGCATGACCTTCCTATCTACTTCTGGTTTGCTAATATGTACGGGAAGTTATGGAGCTATGACTATCGTACTTATAAAATGTTGAAATAGACATGCAGAGCTTTGTGTATTTGCATCTATATTGGTTAATTTGATGATCACATGGTTGTGTTTTTATGCTAGTTGTTTGCAAATGTAAATGAATGTTAAATGTGTGATGTGTGTGTGTATGTGAACTATTAAGAAGGTCATTTCGCTATAGAAAGAAACTATTAGTTATAGTAGATTCTCTTTGATTTGTATAAATACATACACATATTTGTGTATTATCTTACATAGTGTGTGGAAAGGAATAACTCAAAAGGTCAGGTAGTATAAAGAGTAATCACGGATCAAAATATGTATTAAGTCCAATTACTTCATCCGTATCTTTGGATAAACTGGAGTATCTGAATTATATAGGTGTGCAAATGACAATAAGACCTAAATTTAAACATTTTGTACAACTTATGCAACAGCCCATAAGGAACTTGATATCTTCTTTTCTCATACGTGTATGGTGGTTATATGTCCAACAGCAAATGTGTTTTAGCACATATGTTCCTGACTTGTGTTCTGTTCTGTCAACCCTGTGCCTTTCATGCGTATTAAAGGGCACATAATACAAATTTGAAATTTGACTTACGTTACGGGACTATTTTTTAGGGTTTAATATATATGTATTGAGCTGAAACAATGCCACTTTAAACTTTATACAAGCAACTTATGTAGGATTATGACATGTCAATTTTTGTGTCAATGCATGATTTGGAGTTTGAGAAAATTTCTGACGTGCCTGTTAGGTTGTATATGTCATTTCGACTAGGAGTGAGTAAGACAATACCTATTTGCAATTAATGGGATGATAACCTGAGATTTAGTATTGAAGATGTTATTTAAATTATATCATTTACATAATTTGAATTATTAGGGATAAGGATTAGGAGGCCAAAACTGGAATTTCTGAATATCTGTAATAATTTTATAATTATTACCAACCATGTCATGCCTTATATATGGTAATCCACTCAGTTATTAATGCTCAAGCTTTACTCTTTTACTGCATTGATTAAATAATACCCTTCGCTGTGCTGGCTTGTTAATGCAGAAAATTTTCTTCATAGATAGGCTCTTTAACTTTAATAGGAGTGAGGCTTTCCTTTTAATTGTCAGCGAGATTCAATGAATACTCTCTCATTGAATATAAAATCCCCCTTTGGAGGAAATTGAATTTTCAGATACTCATTACTTGTCTACAGCATTGGGTAATTCCCTTTACTGTGCTGGCTTGTTAATGAAAAGAATTCCAATTTCTTAGAGAAACCCTGCAACTTTAGAGTAGTGAGGCTTTTCTCTTGCATCAGGAGTGAGATTAGATGAAGACTCTCTCAAGGAACACAACACCCTCTTCAGTAGCCAGATGAGTGTTCAGATATTCATAATTTTCTCTCCTTACCTTTTTAGCTATTCAATTTCTTTTGCTTGTTTATGCTAGATCCCCTTCTAGGGTCCCTTATTAGAAAAAAAAAAATTCCTTGTTTGTTTCACCTACCCTTTTCCCTTATCACATACCCTCCTCTTTTCTTCTATCCTTTTGGTTTTTCATAACGAAGGCTTACAAAATTGAACAGTGTTACCTGTTTCTTTTCTCTTTCTTCGTTTTGGTGCCCTCACCACTGTTCCAGCTTCATCTTACCTGATAAAGTTTGATGCATCAGTCACATTTTATATTTTTAATCATTTATCCAAAAATCCCTTGTTGATCATGTTCTCATAACCTAATTTTTTAGACTTGCAACCCGTTTAATTTCCCTCTTGCTATTACACATTTTTGGATACTGAAGGTCTTGATTACTCGTATTACGCTGTCTGTTGTTTTAATTGTCTCTAAGGGATTGCTTTTCTGAAGGATTTTGAGGTTACCTAGGTTTAACTTTGAAGGAGTTGAAAGTTTTAGCTTTTGTAGTTATGGGAGAGCTTCAGGATTTCTTTCCTCCCTTAGTATTCTTACCTAACCTCAATCCATTTTTAATTGATGCTGAAATCTGGCTCATTGCTGAGAGAAGGACTGATGAAATCTTGTGTATGATTCAACCAAATGTCGTATCTGAGACTAGTCGGAGACATATAATCAGTTATGTTCAGAGGCTTATAAGAGAGGCTAAAGGAATTGAGGTGAGGAGGGTTTTTGTACCTGGTTTATCTTAAGATTCTTTTGACAATATGTTGAACATATTGTTCTCTTGCTCATAGATTTGATGTAGTATTCATCCCTCTGTCTCATAATTAGGCTAATTTTATTATTTGGTGCTTCCTAATTACACTAGTTTGCATACGGTCGGTCTTCTTCACATGCACACAATCAGTATGCTTCTCTGAAGGTTGTGATTGAGAAAGTTGCTCTAATTTTTATTCTTTGAAGTGCTGAAATAAAATTGATTTGCGATCAAGATTGGTTAATCAGAGTCTTAACATTTGTGCCTGAATGACTTTCAGGGTCGTGCTTAATATTTTTGGATTATGAATATCACTTTTTCTTGGAAATTAATTGTTTTTCTTGTGTTTTTATGGTGTAAAAGGTTTATTGCTTTACAAAAGGGTTTGGATTATCTATATGCATTTCTATTGTGACATCTAATAAGGTTTATTGCACTGTAAAGGTTTATTGTGTTTTCTGAGTTAATCTTTCTTAGCTTTAACCTGCAAGGGCATTGTTGGGGGATTGATAGGCACTCCTTCGAAATGAACTTGATACCTTTAAACGTGTATCTGAAAATGTAAAAGGACTTTTATTTTCATCATTCTGTGCACTTTTGTTTAGGTCTTACCATTTGGCTCAGTGCCGCTGAAAACCTATCTTCCTGATGGAGATATTGATTTGACGGCTGTTACCCATCAACAAGTGGAGGAGGAGGATTTGGCAAGAGATATCTGCACTATCCTGAAAGGTCAAGAGAATAACACTGTGTTCCCAGTTAAGGAGGTCCAATTTATCAATGCACAGGTTTACTTTCTAAACTTCAATTAGTATTATTAATCCTCATTGGTAAAGTCGCACCGTACATGTATCTTGCGACAAGACTTTCCACTTGTTTTTTAATAGATATCTATTATTTGTTTCTTTTTTTGATTACGTGTTATATACTTTGCTTTAGATTTTAGCATGAAAAAAATATCCAACTGCAATAAAATGTATAACCTTTTCTCTTACTACCCTAAATTTATACTTTTCAATAATAATACAGCCTTCAATTGGGCATAGTGCACTAAGTCATACCAGCTTTGACATTTAATATCAAAGGTACGAGTCACAGTTAGGACTTAGATTTTCATTATTTCCTAAATTATTACTCTGCTTCTACGAACTATGGAACGAGTGTGTGAATTATTCATGTGGGACCCAGAGATTTCGGTAATGATTACCGGCATGCAGCATATCAACGTTCAAAACGCATCCTGTTTGGATAGTTAACAATGAGCTTATCAATCTCTTTGATATGAGGAGAGCATATTGTGCCTATTTTTTACAGTCTTACAATAATAAGTACAATCTCAAAACTCGGTAATTCATTTGTTAATTTTCTTTGTATTCCCTCATACCCGCACAAACTTAATACTAGATAACTAAAGAATAACAAATCCATGCTAAGAAATGATACTGTGTTCTGGGGTTTAGTAGTCAGATTGTTTAGTCCAAAATTGTATCCTTCTTGGGATCCGATGTGATCTGTTCATCTTCAGATCTTAGCTTGTGTCAGTATCATTCCTCACTCTTAAGGTGAACTTTTAAGGCATAAGCCTCAGTTGATTGTTTGATTCTAGGCTTTACACATTCCTGGTCATCACTGCCAGCAGTGGCATCACTTTCACCACTAGCGGCATAAACAACACTATCATTTGGGGAGGAGGACGTTTAGAACTAAGGGCATGACAAAAGTGTTTAAATTTTGTAAGTATACATACATGTAATTATACATAATATATTGTGAAGGATATAAATGAAGAATATTTTCATAGATTGACATAGAACCAATGTATAGCTCTCTAATATTTTACTTTGGTGTAAGTGGAGAGTAATTTGAAGATATAGACTATGTCTCACTCTAAAAGAAATTGCTAGGAAAGTCGTAGAAATGGAACACAACCATATAATTAATCTAGAACCTTCGTCAAATATATTTTGTGTACGGGTAGGGTTGAGATGGAATGGATAAATAGTGTTTTACATACATATTATAGAAATATTTAAAAATTAGAATGTGATCTAGAAATTCTTTCATTGGGTGTTAAAATGTGTATAAACCAAATATACTTATTTAAATATATATTTTTTTAGCCCTAAGCTTCTACTCAGACGACATATAATCTTGGTTCCGAATATTGCAAGTGGGTCCCACTTATTAGAAGCCCAAAGTAGCCCAAACTCTGAAGAAAAACCGTTTAGTACAAACAATAATTAAACCCCCTGTCCCATGGATGCATTAAAGCTATTGATAAAAGAAAGGAATGTTTTGAAAAGGAATTTAACGTCATAATTATTATGAAAAAAAAATTCAGCAAGTGAAGAAAATGTACTTACTAGAAGTAGGATAACATTGGGTGTGCTATAGAGCAGGGCAAATGGGGAATCGACCTCGCCTCGCGTAAATGGGGATAATGGGCTCAATTGATCCTATATGTAAGATCAATTTCTTAAACTTGTATTCAACTCTACTTAAGTAAGCCTTGTTTTCAAACTAGTTGGGGTTTCTAACATTTGTATGAACAGATAAGCAACAAGACTGGAATAATAGACCGTTTACTTTCACAGGATTTGGGAGTGGATATATTTGTAACTTAGCGCATTCAACGTATTGGTCTTTACTTTTTGAACATCCCATTTTTCATTGACTGCGCCAAAGGTTTATGAAAACTACTGTTTTTGGTTGAGACAAGTTGGTGGAATGCAATTATTTTCTGGCTGAAATTGTGCACTTAGACGGCTTAGATTGAAACTGCAATATCGTTAGTTCTATATTTGTAAATTTTCAGGTGTAATTGCACATCATTGCCACATGCCAATTCGACAACATTACGATTCTACTTTAAATGGACATAAATTGTTTCCAATTCTTTTGGCCTATGTAATTATAGGCACATGGACATAAATTGTTCCAATTCTTTTGGCCTGTGTAATTATAGGCACAACTAGCATCATCTTTCATATCTCATTCTTGAAGATAGTGTATGGTGTCCCTCTTCAAGCGAAGGAGGACCAAATCTAACTTATGGACATTTTTTTTGATGTTTGGATTTTGGATGGCAGGTTAAGATTATAAAATCCATTGTGAAGAATATGCCAGTGGATATCTCTTTCAATCGAATGGCAGGGCTTGGTGCTCTTTATTTCATGGAGCAGGTAACATCCAATGTCTTGCTCTAAACATTCATAATCTTAGTCATTCAGAAAGATGTACACAAATTCTGAAAGGTAATGAATTTATTCAGTGGACTGTGAAAGGAGTTGAGGATATGATAATGAAACCTTTCTTAGATACTCCTTACTGGTTTATTGTATTCACAAGTAGTTGTAGTGAATCTATAGATTCGGTCGTTCCTTCTTCCAGCTTCTATGTCGTTACCTGTTACCGGATTTAGGCAATTTGTGCAGTTATTTCTTTCTTTTGTAATTGTTACTTTTTAGTTTTCTCTTTTCTTTTTTTTGTATGTCGAGGCTTGGAGTCAGTTGAGTTTGTTTTCAGCCTTGGTCAGTTAGCAAATGTATGCCTCCCATAACATGCCTTTTGCCTTCAATTTTTTGGTTGTCCAGAACTGTATGTTTTATGTCTATAAGTCAAAGCATTAACATTTTCACTTTCCTTCTTTATCCTGACACTAAAAGTTGACTCATTATCGATGCCAAAATTTCTATAATTTGATGATAATTTTTGGAACCATTGGTGTCAATTTAAGTAAAAGCTTCTGCCGAAATTTAAACTCATTTAAAGTAGACTGTTATTGTCTATTTCCTTTTATTTCTCTT
>JAYMTB010001400.1:0-10953 GCA_036897585.1 Francoa sonchifolia
AAGCCATTTCAAAGTTTGGCTTAGGTGCCCTAATTACCTTGTTTAGTGAATAAATCATTTTTTGGGTTGTTTTGGTGTCCGTACCAAAAGATCTGAAATTAAATCTCATCTACACTTATATAGACTGTAATGGGTAGTAAAACCTGTATTGATAAGGCTATGTCATGTTACTCTTACTATTTTAATGGAATTAAAGCTTTATAATTATTTCTATGTATATTTTGCATATTAAATCAGCTCTAATTTCAATACTTCTATAGTCAAAAAATGACTTTTGTTTCAAAAAATCACTCCAATTACGTATTAACTACTTGAGTTCGTGAGTTACTTGAAATTACGATTTATGGAATTGATATATTTAGTTACAGATATCGAAATAATTATGATGATTGAATATTTCGAAGTTCTTAGTTATTGGGCCCAAAATTCTTCTATAAGCAAGCCCATCAGCCCATGATCATGCATGTAAATATTTTGGGCCTAAATAATGGATCGGCCCAATAACAAAACGCCCACCCAATGAAAAAAGCCCGGGAATTACAGTGAATAACTAACAGTAACGGAATTCACGTACGCTGTAACTGCCCATAATCCAGACCGTTCGATTCTCAACGGTCTTTGCACTCCTCTCCACTAATAATATGCTGACACGTTTCCATGATTTACGTGGCAACATATTATTCGACATTGTAATAACCTGATTTTCTTAGAGATACAGGTAATCGAACCCTTGGCTCCGATCTCCATCTTCTTCGTTTATCACATCTTTTCGCATTTCTTTGATCGAACTCCATTGCTGAGGGATTCGAGATTCGAGATTCCATTGAAAGAAAAAGGAAGAGGAATTCTACTGTAAAAATCAAACAAACGGAGAAGAATCGATCGAGTTTTTTCTTGTTTCTCTGTCGCTCTCTTTCAATCGAGGATTCCAGGCACCGACTGTCAGAGGTCTTCCATGGATTCTTGATCAGGTATTGTCCTCATTTTGCAATGAGTCTGATATTTTTTCGTTTTTTTCTGGTGCGTTTGGATGTTGAGAAAGTTGAGGAAAAGATGAGCAGACATGGATATAAATTTTGAAGTTTTCTGTTGAGTTTTGTGTTTTTGCTGAGAGGAAGAATTTTGGCTCACCTGAGATGTGTACTGTGTTTTGATTTAGGTTAGATATAAAGCCAATTATGTATAAACTTAAACTTTTGGATCAATAGATATTTCAACATGATAGCATGAGATTATGAGTTCAAGCGAAAGTTTGAACTTCGTTGTTGCAATTTAATTTACAATTGTCATGCATTGTTTGATATGACCAACCTCAAAGTAAAAAAATTTAAATATTATGTTTACACGATTTAAAACTGAAAAAAAAGTTCGGGAAATTTCGCGTGAGGGAGAGTGTTAGATATACATATTGAACTTATTACCTAACAGCTTTTAAGCTTTCGTGTAAAAGGAAATGTTAGATATACATATTGGGCCTATTACCTAACAGCTTAATTTTGACGTTTAAACTTTTGGATTAATCGATAATTCAGCAATATGTGTTGATTCGAGAAAATTTTATTTTCTTGTATTTTTTTTAGTACACAACAGAACGGCTAGAGTTCGTTATCCTCTTCTTTAATTCGTACTTTTTGAAGTTCCTTACAGATTGGAGGTCTCTGGCTTTCTGTTTGGGGTAAATTAAGATCTTAGATTCTGGACATTGCTTGAGGTTAAAATTAGCATATATTGGTGCAGAGTGTCTGTGGGAGCTAATCGTATGAAGTGGTTACTCAGTTGGAATGATTCACCTGCAAATCATTCAGATCTAGAGTTTTTTCTTGTTTTGAAATCCAACAAATTATTTGGCAGATTTGGAGTCGTAAGTTCATCACATTTGAATTGGTATTCATGTGTATGATACCCGATTTTGTCCGAGCCAACTAAAATATGGGCATTAGTTTTCAGGTTTTGAATTGAGCTTGCAATTTTAAATGGGCTTATAAAAATCAGATTTTTTTCTTCGGCTTTAGACCTAGTTATTATTAAAATTCAATTTTTTGACCCTAAAAGAATTTGTCGGAGAAGTCATATATTGACCTGAATATTTATGGAGATATGTAAAATTATATGATATAATATCCTATAATAATATCATATGTATCAATATCACTGATATTATACGATATAATTTATTTTTAGATCTGGGTGTTGGAATTGAATATAAATATGACGTTGGTTCACATAAAAAAACATTTATTTTCTTGTGCACTGATCCGGTAAGTTATTTTATTTGTTGAAATATTTATAAAATATAGTGAATTGCATTTTATTTTTCGTATGTACATAGTTTAGGTTGATTATGTATTTTCTGTTATAGCTTATGTCAGTGACGACTCCGTAATTTTACTATTTTAAATCCAAAAACACGTTGCTACCGTTGTGAAACGTGACATTTTGCAAGATAATATTCTAGGCATGCTTATATTAAATCTTGTCCTTAATTTGGAGATCTAGTTGAGCAGGGCAAGACTGATTTTCATTCTCTAGAACTGCTATTTTTCCGTTGCATTGGATCTGTAAGGTTGGGAAGGAAAACAAGGACTATTATGGCCAAAGGAAATGAGCAAATTGAGCTTAAATTCCGCATTTATGATGGAACAGATATAGGGCATAGAACTTATGCATCATCTATGACTGTTGCAACTCTTAAACAAAGGCTAGTTGCTGAGTGGCCTCAAGGTATCCTTTTAACTTAGTTATAGATTGTATGTATAAATTACCAGTTCAAATGGACTTGTAGTATTGGTCGGAATGATTAGCTTCCAGTTTTGTACTTTTCGAAATTGGTTTCTTATTCTTACATTCTCTAAAGTATTGTTGGATTGGTGACATGAAATCTATAGCAATGTATCAATTTTGCCGGTGGCAAGTTAAATTGAAGTCAAGTTCAACAGTGACATTTTTTGAAGTCTTGTAGTCTTTAGTCTATATGTTAATGTTAATTGGTATTGCCCAATTGAGTTTTAATGAACTATATGCATTCACAGACAAAACAGTCGCGCCCAAGTCAGTAAATGATGTCAAACTTATACATGGCGGTAAAGTGTTGGAGAATGGCAAACCACTATTTGATTCTGTGATGCCATTTGGTGAACTTCCCTGTAGTGTTATTACCATGCATGTAATAATCCAGCCTCCAGCTTCTAAAAGGAAGACAGGTTAGTTCTTTCTCTTTCTCTCTATGCATATTAGGCTTCTGTTGTAGTAGTTATTCAGTGAAACTTCGAAATAATCAGTTTGGCAAGTTCTTTCTTTGTTTCTCCTCCCCATCTTCGGAATTTTGCAAAGTTATTAGATCACAGAGAAAGCTAGGATTTGAAGCTTGGACATCTGACAAACAATAGTTAGCTATTGCCTTGGACACATTTTGGGCAGTCTTTGAATTCAACTTTACTGTCATTCCCCGATTCATAACTCTTAAGTTTATGGTCAATATCATGCAAGTGTTGTATGATCCTGCTATCTCAAACTTTGAGCATTGATCATTTTTAATGAAAACAATGCAATCTCTATAGGAGAATAGATATAGAGAACCGAAGATGATAGCAGCTTCCGTAGATTCACTGATTTCTAACACTTCAAGTCCTCGAGAATTTGTATCTAGTAACATAGCATATGTCAGACACTTCAGCGAACTGTAAGCTCATGCATCCTCTATAGCAATCACAAGCAACATAGATCATAGAGATATATCGGTCTCTTTCTCATTGACTAACCTCGAGATCCCTTTTGTCCCGCGTAAAGGACAAGGATTAAGCAATTATTATCATGGATTTTTAGATTCTTGTTTGCTTCAAATTTGCTTGCATTAGTACCAATACAGATTCTAACATTATATTAATTTCTCCTTTTATGACTGCAGATAAAACTCAAGAAGAAAAGCAAAAGCAAAATTCATGTTCATGTTACATCCTTTAGTTTTCGGAATCAAATCCTCATACCATATATCACAAATGATACAATTTCTTCATTTAACCGACACCCCCCATCTCGCAAATATGACATTTAAGCAAAATTTTTTCATTCTTACACACGTCTTTCTTCTATTACAAACCTCGAGAATTAACTAATTAAATAAGAGTTTCTCACGCTTTCAAATATTGTTAATTCACTCTATTACAAACCTCGAGAATTAACTAATTAAATATTATAATGACACCTCAAGTCACTTTTCTTCACAAATCTCAAACATCCACTTGTCATAGAGCTTGGTTTCTTTTAACCCGCAATAAGTTCTAATTAGATATTCGGATTATTGTATGACTTGAATCTCGTAGAATTTTTTTCTTAACCATTATTTATAGTTTTTTGTAAGGTTCACAATTTGTTACCTCCCTAATTCTCTTAGAGATGGTTTTCGCTTCCAATATTTGTATTTATTTTTATTATCTACAAAAATAAAATAAAAAGTTGAATGGTAAAACAAAATATATATTTTTAATTCCTTAATTTTCTATAAATTGAGATAAAAATTAGTAACTTAATATAATTATTATATTGTAATTAATTAAATTAGATTAAAAAAAATTAATTTAAGAATTAAAAATAAATCAATCAAAATTTATTAAAATTATTTTTGGAAAAAATTAAAATATATAAATAAATAAAAATTAGTATTTATTAACTGGCGGCGGTTTATAAGGAGATTATATTTAAGGCTTTTATTTATTCTTCTCAAAATCGAAGCCCTTAAGAGCTCTCTGCGCGATTCGATGGAGAACTCTGCGATTCTGACGAACAGCGATGCGGAAACTCCTAGCGCTACCTCGATTCAATACGGGTAATGAGTTGTAATCTGTTTCTGTTTTCGATTTTGATATGGTGTTGTTGATTTCTTCGTTTTTATTCAGCTGCGAGCATTACAAGAGACGCTGCAAGATTCGAGCTCCATGTTGTAATCAAATTTTTTCTTGTCGCCATTGTCATAATGAGGCCATGGTAACTCTATCTTGATGATTTTGAGTTTATGCTTTTATTTCGTATTGATTTGTTGTGATATTGTTCTTTTTTGGTGGATTTAGAGCTCGCTTAGTAACCCTAAAGATCGTCATGAGATTGTCAGGCATGATATTAAGCAAGTAGGTTTCGTTTTTTAGTGTATTGTTCATAATAAGTTGCTTGTTGTGATTGTAATGGAATTGGATTTGGTGTTTCAGGTAGTTTGTTCAGTTTGCAATACCGAGCAGCAGGTTTGAATTGCACATTTTGTATATTGATAAAGATTTCTGATAATTTTTTTTATTAATTATGTGGTGCAATCTCGTTACGTTTCTAGGTTGCTCAAGTGTGTTCTAACTGTGGTGTTGTTATGGGAGAATACTTCTGTGATGTTTGCAAATTCTATGATGATGATGTAAGATTGTATCTGATTAATATATTGTATAGATGAACTAGAGTAAAACCTTTTTGTTGTATATCTGGTATCTAATACCACCTACTGATTGTTATTGAAGACCGCAAAGGGGCAGTTTCATTGTGACGAATGTGGTATTTGTAGGTGAGTGTGAAAATTATAAATTGTGTTTAATTTTATGAAGATTTCATCGGTTATTGGATTGTTTTTCTGATTTGAGTTGTGCTTTTCAGAGTTGGTGGTCGTGATAAGTTCTTCCATTGCCAAAAGTGTGGTATGCAATATTTCTTCCGTGCTGGCTTTGTCATTTCGTTATGTGTTACATTAGTATGACAAGGAATGATTTCTCTCTCTCAGTTATATGAGGTTTGTGGTTAAAGCATATTGTTGTCGGAATGTGTTTCTTGTTCTCACATGAATAAACACATAGGAGGCTAACTACAGACATTAACGAAACTTTCGAAAATTGGGATATTGTGATTGGTGGTTTAAATATACATTGTGTATCAGATGAGTTTTCGTGATCTGTGTTTCTGACTTTGATTAGTTTTCATCTTTTGATTGCTAGTTTAAATATCCATCCAACTTTTGTTTTGTAAACTGGTAATCATATTTCAGAGCTCATAGTGCTAGCTAACGTGAGAAATATTATAACAGGGATAGGCTAACAAGTTAGAATCAAAGATGTAAATTCTTAATCATTTTGTTTATTAAGTTGGTGTTTAGAATTTTCTTGCAGCTTTGTGGTCTTAATACTATGCAATCAAGTTTGGGCACCTTTATTAATGTTTCACTAGGAATACAGGATCTTGCTATTCAATAGTGCTGCAGGATAATCATTCATGTATTGAGAACTCCATGAAGAACTACTGTCCTATCTGCTTAGAGGTTTGTGTCTCAGACTGTTGTAATCCTGTTTTGAAGTTCAGAAAGTGTGTTTTCTAAAAACTTCGTAGTGTTATGGCAGTATCTTTTTGACTCAGTTAGAGTTACACGTGTTATGAAGTGCGGACACACGATGCATATGGATTGCTTTTCTGAGATGGCAAACCAAAATCAGTAAATTTCATATTACTTTGAACGTATTTACCATTGCTGTTATTATCTTACTTTTAGTTGTAAACTGAATTAAAGTGGTATATAGTTTGTAATATTCACTGGACTGTTCACTAGGTATCGCTGTCCCCTCTGCAATAAAACGATGCACAACATGTCTGAAGCTTGGGAATATTTGGATGAGGAGGTATGAAACTGTTTTTTTTTCTTTCTTCTTCTTCTTTTCACTATTTCAAATTTGTTTCCAAATGAAACTTGAAAGTTTGAGGATTGGGTTACTGTCTATCTTTCTCTTTCTTCTTCTTTTCTTTGGTAAAAGTTATGTAGTTTATGAGTTGCAGTATCTATAGAGTTCAATAACACCAAGAAAATTATAGCTAAGAAATTTGGAGAGGAACACTCTAGCATCTAGATTCAGTGATCCGACTTCTAATATGATTTTGTAGTGATGCTGTTCTAATTTCCTGACTAATTACTGTATACTGCACCATTTTCCCCTCAAACCTTGTCCATGCTCCTGACTTTTATTAGAGGCGAACCTGCAGAAGAACAACTCGAAAACCTGTAGCTTCTGCAACTTACGTAAACTGTGAAAGAATGATAGCAGCACAATTATGTCTACATCTGCCCTCGGACAATATGCCTAATTGTGCATGTGTGCGCATAGCTTAATAGTTTTAGAGCAATTTTCTCTTCAAAATTTTGTCGATTTTTTACTTAGTCATACTATCTATAATTATATTCCTTTGTCCATGCCACTTCATATGACTTTGTGGTTCATTCAACACTGATTTGGTTTCTGTTTTCTTTGATAGATTGAAGCTATTGCCATGCCAGAGGAGTACCAGAATGAGGTAGTTTCTTCTTAGTCCCCCTGTTTTCCCTTCAATTGTCATACTAATACGATATATTTATCGTCATACATCAATCTAAATTTCATGGGTGTTTACAGGTTTCAATCCTATGCAATGATTGCAACAATACAAGCAAAGTGACCTTTCACATATTCGGCCATAAATGCCATCACTGCAATTCATACAACACCAGAAGAATCGCAGCAGTATCGGAAAACCAATGAAAAACTACAGCTAATCACAAAAGTTCGTCAACAATTTACATTGTTCTTTTTGCAAAATGTTCCTACTGGACAACTTTTGTCATGCATTTCAGAAAATTTGAAGTTTGAACACTTGATTTGTTTGTTCATTCAACTGTGGTGCTGGATGGCAAGATATTTTCTAGCTGGAAATGCAAACAAAACATAGTAATTAATGTGTTTCGATATTTTCAGGTGGAAAATGAATTATGCATCGTCAATTATCAGTGCGATGTCAGACATCTCATTGGAGAATTTTGGTGAGTACGAAAATGGTCCCGAATGCCGGCCCAATAGGAATGCCTAAATCATGTTAGAATTAATTAAATTTTTGGATGACTTGTTGGAGCAATAGCATTCACAAGAATTATGCAAGTGAACTAATACAGGTGAGAGATGTCATTATCAGATAGTGATATTTACACACTCACACATATATATATATATTGTTGGATTATTTGCTTGCCTTTTCTTGCTTGTGTGGGAATGAAAGGGATTGAAGTTCATTAGAGCAGATATTTTTTTATTAGCCAAAAAAAGGTTATAAATATCTGATTTTGATGTAAAATGGAAGTCATATTTGCGTAATTACTTTTCGACCTAAACATAAAAGAGTATTTCCTCCGTCCCCATTTGGGAGTCATTTATTGATTAGTTGATACGTATCATAGTAGTCCGCTCATACATCATATGTATCAAGTTGATTCTAAATAGATTTCAATATAAGAGTTATCATCCATCACTTTTGGTCGTGCCATTAAAGCGAAATTTTTATTGGATTTCACATAATTCTCTTACAAATTATTTAAAGAAAATTAAACACATTTTTATTATATAGTTAAACTCATGAAACAAATTTGTTACATTTTTTATCTTTCAATTTTAAAATATTATTCTAAAAACAATTTTCCACCAAAAGTTAATTTTTAAAAAATAATATTTTATCCGACAAACTAAACCTGAAAAGGAAACTAAATTATTGAATCTTATGCATATGTCTAATCCTATACTTCCATCCTTCCTTCCTTCCTTCCATATCCCAATGTTCCTTCAATTCTCCATTGATTTATTTTCCCTACAAATTCTTTAGCTATCTCATGATGAATCCGCCATTAATGGCGCCACCTTCCGCCGCCTCCTACGGATAACTCTTTTCTGCTTTTCAGTCACAAAAGTGGGGAAAAAAAAAGAAAATTCATTAATTTTCTTGCTCACCAAGAAAAAAAGATAGGATTTTTATCTGATTCTAGGTCATTAGGCTTTGATTTGAAACCAACCCAGAAATCTTTTTAACCTGGAAATGAAAACCCAGAAGTGCATTTGTGATTACTGTGGAGAATCAAAAGCTTTGTTGTATTGTAGAGCTGATTCAGCTAAGGTTTGTTTTAGTTGTGATAAAGAAGTTCATTCAACAAATCAGCTTTTTGGTAAACATGTTAGATCAATTCTTTGTGATTGTTGTTATTCATTTCCTGCTTCTATTTTATGTGAAACAGAACAATCTGTTCTTTGTCAGAATTGTGATTGGGAAAGGCATAGTGTTTATAGAAATGTGATTCATATTAGAAGGCCTATTGATGGGTTTAATGGGTGTCCTTGTGTGAATGAGTTAATGGGTATTCTTGGGTTTGATGATTTTGATAAGAAATCTTTGTTTTTGAGTGATGAAAGTGATTCTGATTTTGGGTCTGCTTTTGGTTTTGATGATTTGTTTGTTTGGGAAACTCCTTGTGTTGGAAGTTTTGATGATTTGATTTGTGAAGATAATGATGGAAAGCATGATTTTCAAGCTATTGGAGTTCTTCCTTTGCCTAAGGTAAGGTTATGATTTCTGTTTGGTAGCTGAGAAAATTGATGGGAAAGTGAAAGAAAATTTAGTATTGAGTTGTTTGATTTTGTGGGTTTTGCTTAGAAACGATGAAATTTCAATCTAGTGACTTTAAGTGATAGTATGAGATCGACTCTAATACCATTTGTAACTATCCGAATCGTCCCATTAGGCCATATTTGACTTTGTTCT
The DNA here is from genome assembly GCA_036897585.1 of Francoa sonchifolia. Classification (NCBI taxonomy): domain Eukaryota; kingdom Viridiplantae; phylum Streptophyta; class Magnoliopsida; order Geraniales; family Francoaceae; genus Francoa; species Francoa sonchifolia. Next base: position 9,568 of record JAYMTB010001400.1, read on the forward strand.
AACTGACTCAATTACGAAAAATCAGTTGAAGGACTAAGTTTGTCTGACACTAATGTAGGACTCATTCTATGGAGATATTGATTCAATATGGTTCATTTGATGCTGTGAGGCCTGTTTGTTAGCTGAGAAAATAGATGGGAAATGAAAGAAATTATAGACTTGTTTGGTTTCGTGGGTTTTGCTTACAAACAATGAAATTTCAATTCAGTGTGGCAAATGGTTGTGTTAGATTAGCTAATTAGATTGATCAATCGAGTTTACATGATAGTGTGAGATTGATTTTGATACCGTTTGTAAGGATCCAAATTTTGCTATTAGGCCATATTGGATTTTGTTCAAACTGACCCAACTACGAAAATTCAGTTGAAGGACAAAGTTTGTCTAACACTAATGTAAGACTCATTTTATTGAGATGTTATTACGATATGATTTTCATTGCATTTTGATTATATGATCTTATATGGGTGTCAGTAATTTTGCTTGGAACTTTATTTAGTAATTATATAACTTAGGATTTGGTTGTGAAATCAGAATCGAAATACTGTTTGTGGGCAGCACAAAGATGAAGTACTCCGACAGCTTCGAGAATTAGCAAAGTTAGAACCTAAATTGAATTATGAAAACTTGGATGCTGAACCACCCAATATTAGTTCTCAAGCTCTCGTGCGTGATGTGCAGCCTGGAAATATACTTATGTGCACTGAATACGATGCAAAGCCAGTTTCATGTCCTGCACATGTGGTAAAATCTTCGATTGTTTGTGGAATTTGATTGCTTGAATGATTATGTGAGTTGTGGTACGTGAATGTAGACCCAAATGGGGAATTCACTCATGACAAATGTTAGCATTAGTTGCGTCTTAGCATTTAGAATACATTCTTATATGTGCACTATTGCTTTGTCTTGCAGACAGATGGATTTCAATGGTGCAGTAGTAGTGATCACGGTGAGGCCTCAAATCAAGCTTTTAGTCATACTATTGAGGAAAGCTGTGTGGTTCCTGACAAACAATCAGACACTCCCGAATGTTCAAATAACGCTAGAGATGAACATGACGGACTTTTACAGAATAAGAGTCATTCAGTTCTTCCAAAATTCGCTCCTTCAGAATTCACCAGCCAAGAAAGAGACATCGCAATATCACGCTACAAAGAAAAGAAAAAAACACGAAGGTATTGCTCAAGAATTCTAAATTGTCACGTCTATATTTGTTTACTAGTAGAAATCAGCATAAAGTTGAAAATTTTGAAACATATGCGATTCTGGTATTTTTCGTTGATGCCTAAATTTTCAAATTCTCAAGCACAAGCAATATCAACATAACAATGCTTCTTACACGCTTATTTCTAATTATAGGTACGATGGGCACATAAGGTACGAATCAAG
>JAYMTB010001401.1:0-10950 GCA_036897585.1 Francoa sonchifolia
AAGGGAATAAGACAACAATTTCAAGAAATGATGGTTCAGATTTCAACGCATGATTGCAAGTCAGTGTTTTAAATTATATTTCTTTTTTAAAAATACAGTAATTTTATAATTTGAACTTCAAATGTTTAGTTCAACGCTCTTTGAATTAAAATCGTCTGTTGTTATATTTCTAGGAATTATGCATGTTAGCCAGTATGCAAGATTTTTGGTAATTTTATAATCAATAATCAGGTTGCAAGAAGTTATAAGACCACAGTTGTCAAAGTGCGAATCGGAATGTCATTTTCGTGAATCGTGAGTCGTATAAAAAACATGACTATTTGATACTTATTATTGCATCCACTTTAAATTCCTTAGGAATAAGTCTGATGATTAGTAAAGTTTTAGCAAAAATATGCCATGGTTGTTCTCTTAAACACATGAAGAACAGAGAAAGTTCTTGTTAGATTAGAATCACTATATAAAATTTTTAAAAGGATAAACACTAATGTTTTTGACACATTTTGACTTGCAGCACCTCGGATGGAGCTTCAGAAGACCCTAATAGTTATGATGACATTCTTGCATCAACAAAAAGTATTGAACTTAGCCCAAAAAAAATTAAGGAAATTTTGCCTAAGGTTAACTGGGAGCAGTTGGCTTTCATGTACTTCGTGGGTCGTTCTGGTTCATAATGTGAAGCAAGATATATAATCTTCTTTTATCTGACCTTCTATAATGCCATTTATTTATTTAATTATTCATTTATGTATTTGTGTTTTTATGAATTTTTTCCTTCCCCATGCAACTATGTAATAGGTGTTTGTAATTGTGTATTTGTCATGCCTTGCCCCATTAGAAAGTGATAAAAGACTTTGAATTATATTCTATCTTGAAATTTTTGAAAGTTTTGTTTGGGGAGAAAAAAATTGCTTTAAGCTTAGACCATACATGCTTTCTGTATTTGATGTGTATCTTATGCTTTAGAGTGTGAAACAAAATAACTCACTTGCATGGGAATTTACAAAATAACTGCTTTGCATGGGAATCAGAAATTAACATCGTATATTAACATCGTTTTTTGACTGTCCTTACTGTATGTATCCATACTGTGTACAGTATGTATCAGAAATACGTAACTAGTAATTCTGATTGTGATTATGAGATAGTAAGTGATATATAGTAAATTTTGAATTGTATGGTACCCCTAGAATGATGGAACTACACAAGCCTTGATGTTCCAGCTGCATGATCTACAATGACTCACTTGGCTTCACAGGTTTACTGTTTTGTTGGGTAACTCCTGAAGGGAATTATTGAGGATGTTAGGCTGTACTTTTTTACATGAGCATCATATTGATGCAATGTTATGACACAAAAATCAAATTTGACGTCCGGTAAATTCAATTTACACATGATAGTTGGAGACTTTTTCCTGATTGCCGTGACAAGACCCCTTTAGGAATAGGTGTTTGGATACACATAGGGGAGATGGTCTATGTTAACATGAGGGCCATTTTGCAAATAAGTTATTTGCATGCATCTATTTATAGACACTATTGCTTTGTGTGTGCTTGTGCGAGTGTGTGTGTGTGTGAGCTAAATACATGTAGTTAATTCCTGCAGGTGGTTGAACCATGAAGATCCTTTAATCAACCGCAGTCCATGGACTAATAAAGAAGATAAGAAAATGAAGCACATTGTAGAAGACATGGGTATCAGCAACTGGTTTGATATTGCAGTATCATTGGGTACAAGTAGGACTCCCTTTCAGTGCCTTGTGCGGTATCAAAGGAGTTTATATTCCTCTGCGCTTAAAAGTGAATGGACTGAGGATGAGGATGTTCAGCTTTGTGCTTATGTAGAAGCTTTTGGAGAGAGTAATTGGCAGGCTGTGGCTTCCATGCTTCAAGGACGGACTGGTTCACAATGCTCTAACAGGTCGGTTATCGGTCATCAAAACTGCTCGATTTTATATTCTGTCTGGGTGAAGCCATCTAAATGATGAGGCAATTATTGTTTATACTTTTCATTGTTTGCAGTGCAAATCTTGCTTTGGATATGTGATATTAAATGTGCATAAAGTCTAATATAATGTTCTTTCTTCAATTAGCTTTTGCATTGAGCTTGACTAATATAAGGTTGTAAGTAGAAACAATGAGAGATCATATCTCTGCTTTGGTACTATCTCACTGTATAGGATAAGTATATTAGTAAAGATATCACGGTCTAGAAGTTTTGAATGCCTAAGAAGGCCACCAGAGAAAAAACAATGTATGCATGCACTATATTTTCATTATTTCATCATGTAATGCAAAGTTTACATGATTACTATTCACATGATTTCTTAACATGAGAGTTGCTGTCAATAAATATTTTGATGTTTGTCTTTAATGTTTAAAATCCTTCTTTAGTGAATGTTGATGATGTATCCTTTGGGTTATATTTCTTGCAAAGAGGATATGTGAAAACTAGATTCCTTTATAACTACTCACATGCATTCAATTTAATTTGTTTTAGCATTGTCTTGTGTTGTGCAGGTGGAGAAAAACCCTGCATCCCGATCGGAAAAGCCAAGGTAGGTGGAATTCAGATGAAGACAAAAGATTGACAGTAGCTACAATGATATTTGGTCCTCAAAATTGGAAGAAAATAGCTCAACATGTTGCTGGAAGAAATGAAGTGCAGTGTAGAGAAAGGTATCCTAGTATCAGATAAATTTGAATTTAGTTGCAGTTTGAATTGATCTCATTGTAATGGCTTGATTTTCGTGGCAGATGGGTAAATTCTTTAGATCCTAATTTATATTTTGGTGAGTGGACTGAAGAAGAGGATTCAACTTTAAAAGCAGCAATTTTGGAACATGGACATTGTTGGTCTAAGGTTGCTGAATGTGTGCCTCGACGAACTGATAATCAGTGCTTGAGGTGTGCAGTCTAGTGTGATATTATGTTAATTAATTATACAAGTGTTAGTTTTACTTTGCATCCCTGTGGTTAGCTAGGGTTACGACGACCCTCCTGTGATTTTTGTTTTTACACTTGCCTCCCCGGCGGTTTCCAATTTTTGCAAACATTACAATTACCTCTTTCAATATTGCTTGAACTTTCTTTTGACTACATCTACTATCTATATAAACCAGGAGGTGGAAGTTGTTATTTCCAGATAAGGTGCCTTTGCTCCAAGCTGCTAGAAAGATAAAAAAAGCCGCTCTGATATCCAATTTTGTGGATCGGGAGGCAGAACGTCCTGCACTTGGTCCTAATGATTTTGTTCCATTACCTGTCATTTGTTCAGAAACTGAAGCTGCTAATGTAAATTCTTCTAGGAAACCGAAAAGAACACGGTAATATCTTCATATACACTTGCTTTGGATATTGGTCTTATATTACATATATACTGATTCTAGTTTGATATGTGGTTATGTCCAGAGGAAAAGAAGCTAGAGTTTCCTCCGAGGAAATTCTGGGAATGACAAAGTGTAATGCCGTGCAAAAGAAGAAACGGGTAAACAAGCGAGGTTCGTCAATGAATCAATGTATCAAACCAGTACAAGATCCATTGTCATCAATGATAATCAATGGGAAAGAGGATGGGGTGTCTCGTGGACCTACAAACGATGAGGATATTGAGGCTTGTGGCATCACTACTACATCAAACAAGAGAAAACGAGTTTCCAAGCGGCGTACTACTAATGATACTGAGTTAATGCACGATCAACCATCATGTCTGGAACCAACCAATGTTGAAGGGATTGATGCATCTGCTCGGGGGTGTATTAATAGGAAGAAAAGGGTTCCGAAATTGCATTCAAAAAAGAAAACATGTACTGCACCAGATGAGGATGGTATTAACATGTTACCTCCTGAACATCCCGAATTAAGAATAGCAGATACTGCAGGTGTTGAGAACGTCTGTGTGGACCAAAACAATAATACATCCCTTAAGAAGTATCGCAGAAGGAATAAAGGCCAGGATGTTGCGTCGGTTCCTTGTCACAACAATTCTATCCAAAAGTCAGAAATTACAGAGGGAGATGATGCCACACTTGATTGTTTTCGATGGAATAAATCAAAGAAGAGGAGGCTGGAAAGGTCCAAAAATGCTGACCGTGTTTCCGAAGAAATCGAAAGCTACCCCACATGCTCAAAGGAGAATCTCAAACATGCTTTAATGATGAAATTGCCGAAAATTCGTCATCTTTCAACACACCCTCAAGTTGTTCCAAGGATATGCCAGCCATCACGGATATTACTGACTGTGAACCGGTGAAAGAATCAGTGAACGCTAATTCTAGAGACGATAATGATGAGTCCGAGGATGCTACTCTCTCTTGCTTGCTTAAGAAATTGAAGAAGAAGCGGCCTCGGATTCATAAAAGCTCTGGTTAGCCCGATTCCATATATTAACATTTTGATTTCAGTTGCTTTCCAATGCGATCTTGCAGCACAAGGAGTTGGGTAATAATACATATTAGAAAATACATATAGATATGGTGAATTAGGCAGATCATTTGTTTCCGTACGAGTTTTTGCGATAAATTTTGTAAAATTATTCTCCTTCGGAGGTTAGGAATAATGTATATAGGTACATTTTTTGAGCAGGGGAGATATATGGGATCAGGTGACGAGTTTCTAAACACCCGGATACATGACATAGTGAGTAAGAACAAAGCTTATGTCATATCGTGAGAAATTTGGGATTTGAGTAGCGATAGGGCAAATCCCTGACTTGAGGCTGGATATTTTATATATGTATAAACCAAATTGTAGCTAATCGAATTTTTCGAATCATTTTGTTACTTGCATCTTATATCCTTTAATCTTCATTGCTAATTTTTTTTTTCTTCTATTGATCTGTTTGTTTTTGTCACTAATCGGGAAACTACTTCTGGTTTCAACAAAATTCAAATTGGAGACTATAATATGAACCTTTTTTTTTTAAGTAAATCACTAGGCATACTGAGATTTTAATTTGGTTTAAATGAGTTTCGGTCCTAAATAGATATGGAAAAATAATTGTCCCATTTGAAATTAATTTAGTTTTAGGTGTTAATTAGGTCATTATAATACTTTTATGACTATAAAGGACATGCCAATATGTTCAAATAACTTCTAATTTAGTTGGCGGAATCTTGATTCTGAATTTTTAATCACAAGTTTAAAATGATTTTTATAATAATATTAATTATTATGTTTAGTTAACTCATTTAAAATTTTTGGACTTATAAATTAATATAGTATTCCAAGATAAATTTAATTAATTTTCAAAATTTGGTATCAGAATCATAATTACTAAGTTTATGGAAGTCCTGATTAACATGAAATTATGATTCCAGTCATTCAGTTAAACAATCACAAAAATTCAAAATTTTAAATTAAATTTTAGGAAATTTTCGTAAACTAATCGTCAATGTAAATCTCATACGATCTGACTTCCTTTATCATTCGAAGCGAATTTAGTTCACTTTGTACAATTTTTATGGGGTCTAAAACACAAAAAGTATAGAATTGCATTTATACGCAAATCTTAAATAGAGATTTGAGATCGAATCAAAATAAATAAGGATTAAGTACATTGTTATACTCCTTGCCTAACATGGCACCACCAAATTATTTAATTATACCCTTAATTTAATGGTAATATGGTAATAAATCACTTTTCCCAATATTATCTAATGGAGGATATATATATATATAAATACATACTTTTCTTATCTCTAAGTTCAATAAATTTTAGAGAAATTTTCATAAATGGATTTCATTAACATGTTCATTATGAATCTTATTGTTCCTCTTCTAGTAATCATACTTCTTGTTTTATTCTTACCATTTTTTCTTATTTATCGGTTTATTTCGATTGTTCAACGATATATTAATAGCGAAAATGTGGCCGGAAAAGTCGTGCTTATCACTGGAGCATCTTCAGGCATTGGGGAGGTACATTTTTTAAAAATATAGTTTATTATAAGATTAATTGCAGATAGACCAGCATTCTTATTATACTAAATTTTCATCTCACTTATTTAGTTTTTCAAAAACTGCTCATAAAATTTTATTAGAAGTACTGAGACTTTTTATTATCAATCAGTTTTTATTAAATTACTGAAAAATTTCAGTGATATCGAACAGATATGTTCCAATAATTCCTTTTTCTTTTTTAACTTGGAAGCATCTTGTTTACCAATATGCGAAAAAAGGAGCTTGTTTAGCTCTAGTTGCAAGAAGAGAAAATAGACTTGAAGAAGTTGCTAAAAGGGCTAAGGAATTTGGATCTCCGGATGTTATTATAATTCCTGCTGATGTTTCTAAGATTGAAGATTGCAAGAGATTTGTTCATCAAACTGTTAATCACTTTGGCACATGTAAGTAATATTCTTTCTTAAATTAATTAATTCTATATATATATATTTTAATTCTTTTATATGGGTGTTATGCAAAAGTGGATCATTTGGTGAATAATGCCGGAATTACTCAAATCTGCATGTTTGAAGATTACACACAAATCTCAGAAGCTGCTAAACTTATGGTATATTCTATGACTTTTTTAAAAGGGTTAGAGATAATTGCAATTTGTACATATGTGATACTAATTAGGGTTACACTGAGCTCTATGTGATTTTAAAACTTACACGCGATTTCCATTATATTTAATAAAAGGTCGGTTGGAGTTTTATATATAAAAAAACAAATATGTAAAACTCTAATATATGTTGAACTACTGATTGATCCAAAAGTTTAAACTTCTAAATAATAAGTCAAATATGTATATCATGCTCTAATTCTTTCATTCACGTATAGATCACTATCATTTTAAGTATCTCAACACGTGAACACTAGCGCGGACCCATTTTTAATTTGCGTTTATTTTTAAGTGAGAGTTTCTAAAGTCGAACTTGAAATCTCTATATAAACGAGCTCTGATACTATATTAAACTACTTGAGTTTATTTTCATGAATTCGAGTTTATTTAATTTGGATCAGTTTTTAAACAGATTATATATATCTATTTGTAGGATATAAATGTGTGGGGATCAGTGTATGCAACTCATTTTGCAGTTCCATACCTTAAGAAAAGCAAAGGGAAAATTATAGTGATTGCTTCTGTTGGTTCTTGGCAGCCATTTCCATATTTGACCTTTTATAATGTAAGTATGTATTTCTCATTTCATTTGTCCGGTTGAAAAAATGGGTAATCCTCCTTTTAGACCCTAAACGCTCCCATCCCGCTAGATATGGTTTTTTTATCATATGAGCGAGTAAGCAACCGTCTAGATATGGTTTTTCGGGTTGAATAAGGATAAGTAATCATTCTTTAGATTCATATCATGAGAGAGAGTCTCAAGGTGTGAATGAATAAGGATCCGTCTATTTACTTCAGAGATAAAATACTCATTTCATTCAAAAACTCAATGAAGAAATAAAAATTGTCTTGTTATGTGAAATAACCATCATGTCATGGGAAAAACAAACAATTTCTCCCATATAACTCCAGAGAGAGTTTCTACTACGTGAGTGTGAGTTAGTAAGCAACTATTTATTCACTTTATCGAAAATGTCTAGTGACTAATTGACCATCGCATTCGTGGAAAATAAAAAAAATTCCCATATCAAGTGAGATATAGTATGTGAGTGAGTTAGTAAGAAACTGTGTATTTACTTTGAGATTAAAATAGTCATTTCATCCATAAGTTGTCCGGTGAGTAATTGACCATTGTCAGGACTACCATATCCCAAAAAAACAACATTTTCTCGTTCAAATTTAATTTCTAGTATGATACCAATAATTTTATTATTTGAATCAAACCATTGTTTACATTTTTTTAGGCAAGCAAGGCAGCTTTGATAAGTTTATACGAGACATTAAGTACTGAATTTGGTCAAGATATTGGAATAACTATCGTTACTCCTGGTTTAACTGACTCCGAAATGACTCGAAAGGAAATAGTAAAAGAGGTAAACTTAGAAATCTCTTTACTATTCGAAATCTGATTTTCGCTGTCTAAAGATTTAGTTCGAATTTTTTTTGTTTTTCAGGCTTTTGGATTTTTGAAATTCGAGTCAACCGAAGAGTGTGCTAAAGCAATTTTGAAGAGTGCTTGTCGCGGAGACAAGTGTTTAACCAAGCCATCTTGGTTAAGCGCGGTTTTTCTAGTGAAGGTGTTTTACCCTGAAGTTTTTTACTGGTTAGGTCGTTTATATTTATGTTCTAATAATAAAAAATAAAAAAATAAATGAGACAATATCGAATGTCAATTGATATAACTGATAAAGTAATTTCACGTTATTTTCACAATGTATTACGGATTTATAATCTCATTTCGTGATCCTCATTTGAAACAAAAATATAAATTAATGTATATAAAGTTAAAAGAATAATATTTGCATACTATTATTGCTTAAGTATATATATTTGCCTTCTAAACTTAAACTCTAGTAGGACAATGATCTCAAATTCTAATTTATAATGATATACCTCTCAATTTAACTGTTTGTAACAAAAAAAGTCATCATCATTAAAATATGTTATATTCCATTAATCACTATATTTGGTTAAGTGATTCTGTAGCAAAATTTTATTTATTTTTATAAATCTATATTTTAATATTTTCATCTTTCGTCTATTTCTTGTCATTCTTCTTTACTTTTCTCTTCAGCTCCACTTTTCTACCTCATTATTTCTACATTATAATATTTTAACATAAATCTCCATATCCCTTATTTTCCAATTTTTTTCTAGCTTCTTTCTTGATATGTTGTTTTTTTAATCCGATTTGATGTATAAAAAATATGTTTTATAACATATTCATAATTAATTTATCAATACAAATTGGCTAATTCTTAGAAAAAAAAAGAAAGAAATTATACGATCAAATCATTCTAAAATGAAATACACAACATTGAAATAAAAAGTAGTTCGAGCTTAAAATTATGACAGAATCCAAAAATTACCAAAGAAAAAATAAAAAAACACATATCAAATTGTTCAAAGAATTTAACTTCTCCATATATTTGACAAACAAAAATCAATTTCAAATTTGATATCGAAATTATAATGATTATAATTAATCATATCGGTAAATTTGAGACAATTTTCAATAACCAGTGGTCAGTGGTCAGTGTTTGGTTTTTGGCTTTTTCTTTGATTTATGATTTTATGTACAACTTATATGTAAGTTCAAAAACATGGAGTTTAAATGGTAACATCAAATTTCATGTATCTTGCCTAACAAGGCGCCAATTAATAGAAATTATCTTTTGCGAACAAAACAATGTAACAAATAATTAGACTCATGAATAATCAAATTTAAATATTTGGTTCATTTACTAGCTCCATAAGCTGAAACTTATAATCTACTAAATTTATTGATTCTCATTTTGGACTATTCAAACTCTAGCTTAAATATTGAACTAAAATGGAGTTTAAATGGTTGCTTAAAAATTTAATAAACATCAAATTTCATGCATCTTGCCTAACCGGGCGCCTTATTTTTTGAGAACAAAACAATATAACAAATAATTTGACTCGTGAATCATCAAATGTAAATATTTCGTTCATTTACCGGCTCCATAAACAAAACTATAAATCATGCTGAACTGAACTGAAACTTATAATCTGTTAATTTTATTGATTTTTATTTTGGACTCGTTCAAATTCCAGCTTAAATATTCAACTGTATTGAAGAAAAAAATCTCAAATTCGTGATATTGTCTACAGAAAAGGGGGTTAAATGGATTCGCACGCGTTACTCTAGTGCGCGTGAAGTCAAACTTCATTGATCCTATGGTTCCCACCTTACACCAATATCTACTTGAGGAACTAATATAGAAGTTTAGGTACTTTAGAGCAAGAAAAAAAGATTGGGAGACTAAATTTACAAAAGCTCAGTAATTTAGTGACCATTAAATAAAGTTATTTCCATTAAAAGCATTGTATATGATATAGTCTTAGCCTAATTATTTAATGTGCAGAAGAATAATTATGACACAATTAATCAATTGCCTAATTTTACCCCTACTTTAAGCTAATAAAATTCTATAAATACATATATTTCTTTTATCTAAATTCAATAAAATTTTAGAGAAATTTTCATTATGGATTCGTTTTGCATGTTTATGTTTCTTATGCTTCTTGTTTTATTATTACCATTTTTTCTTATCTATCGGGTTATTTCGTTTATTAAGCAATATATTATTGTAATTTGAATATCCATATTTCTCATTTTTATCATCGAAATTTTTTAGAACAAATTTTTCATTTTTTTGTTCCATATAAAATGATATTGGGAAATTACGAGATAAAATGGTATTGCAACAATGAAAGAAATAACAAGGAAGACAAATACCATAATTCAAGATCTTGAGGTGTATCTAACAACCCTATCTTTAGAACGTTAAAAAATTTGTTAATGCATTTCAAACAAATTGTTTCCAGATTATAACAAAACCTTGAAAAAACTGCGACCAACAAAACTCGAAGATGTTTCAATAATTTTATGTGAAACAATTTTGAGAGAGAGAATAATGTTTTAATTTTTAAAAATTTTGGGTTATATAAAGGAGAGGTGCACAAAAGGCCGGGCCATGCCCGGGCTGCGCTTTCAAAAGTCCGGTTTTGGGTTGACTAGGTCGAGCCCTCTGCTGAGGGGTCGGCCTTTTCAGGCTTGGTAAGCCGCCAGGCCAGGTTTCAGGCCAGGCCGGGCGCACCCATTATGTTTTTGGAATTTATTGTTTACAATTTATTGATTTCCAAAAACATAATATGGGTATGTTTTTGAAATTTATAATTATACCTATTATAATTCAAAATAATTATAAATCGTAATTATTATTTACCAATTATAAATCGTAATTATTATTTACTTATTATAATTATTAGAATGACTTCAATACTTTTGACCCCTAGACGTTTACTTGTGTAACAAATAGTTCTCTTGACTTTTAAAAGTCTCAAATAGTCCCCGACTTTTAT
>JAYMTB010001402.1:0-10948 GCA_036897585.1 Francoa sonchifolia
TAATCAACATTTCATTGAAGGCAATGGCCCTTTCTCAAACGTTCGGATTAGGTCAAGACAAGCAACATTATCTGACTGTACTTGCTTTCTAAGGCCTGGTATCGATATATGCGTGCTTTCAGCTTCTCAACACATAGAAAGTTCAGATGAAGAGAATCTAGAGCCCGTAAGTTAACTTTTCAATAAATTTTGTTACTTCAACCTTCGTTAAATGCGTAGTCCTCATTTTTGCAGATCTTCCAGACTTCAACACCTTTTGCCAGATCTTGTGTGCCTATTATTATTGTAACATGTTGCATAAGGTTGTTTTGTATGATGTTTCATGTCCCTAGATTGTATATCTTGAAATAACTCAGGTGGCACTATGTCAACTGATGATTGGAGTTCCTGATGGTATTTGATACTCAGTTTAGGCTTGGTGAATCCTATGAATTTTGGCATCATAATGAATCAATAAAGGCACATAATATTGCATAACTATAGAAGATTTTACCCTTCATCATCGTTCTTCATATGATGTCTTGTTTACACGTGTTTTATGGCTTATATATTATGTATGTTGTGTGAATGTTTTAGATTAGCATTAAAATTTCTTTAGATGCGGCTCAGAGAATTTTACCTCTTTTCCAGCTGAGATTATTCATTCGAGGCTACATGAAGAGAAACCTTGTAAATTTTCCAACTGGCAAACTCTGAGTATTAAAGATGATCCTTTATCTTTAGTATTCCAGAAAAGTATGATTATTTTAGCTGTTCGGCTGCTCAGCTGATCATTATTAATTTTTCTATCAAGCATAGGTGTGATCATTATTTAGTTTTTCCTCTGTACAGTACTTGGCTTGTTTGATGTACTGACCGATTATCCAACATTTAATATCCCTAATTGTGAAAGGTTTATTAATAAATTCTATCTGATATAGGTGTCGATTGATGCTAAAATAAATTCTATTGAGAGGAAGCCTCATGAATCTCGATGTACATGCCAATTTTATATTAACTTCTATGTCACCCAAAATTCTCTTGGTTCGGAAAAGGGAATACTCAGTAAAGAGACTGAAGTAGTAGGAATTGATCAAATTTCCATCCTTCAAAAACTTGGACGAGATCCTTGTGAAAATGAGTACTATCGCTGGAATTCTGCTCATGATTGCTCTTCACTACCGAAATCTAAACTATTTTTGGGGAAATTCTCGTCTGATCTCTCATGGTTACTTGTTGCATCAGTTTTGAAGCAAAGTGCATTTGATGTGAAATCAGTGAAAAACAAGATTGTCTATCAAATTAGTGGTACTGATGATGACAGCCTTTCATTCAACTCAGATAATAGTCTAAGAGCTGTGAATTTTAGGGTAGATAATGGAATTTCACTAGCTATTTTTGTACCATTTTTTACTGCTGATACAATTGAGGCAGGTCCTTCTTGTGCCACAACTCAAGCTGGAGAGTCTCCACTCTCTGATCTTATAGACTTGCGACGCTCTAAACGTCGATATGTGCAACCTGAGCGTTTCTTGGGTGGTGATGGTTTTCCAGAATCAGATAATGCCTTAGCTCGATCTGGGACATACAAAACTGAAAAATGGATAAAAGAAGAAGATGAATTGTCAGTACCACTGGCTTACCTATTCGGCGTGCCTGCAAGTTGTACAGAGGAGCATACTGAGATTGAAAGCAAGGCTGATCCTGATGAGACAATCTCCCGAGGTAATCCACATCTATACAAAAAGAGGAAAAGATCAAGGGAGATAAAATCAGGTGTGGCCAATGAAAAACAGTGTCAAAATGAACTTGCTATTGTTCCTCTCCCTGCCGAAAGTCATCCTAAAACCCTTAAACAGTATCATCCCATTGCCAAAAGTCCTGAAAATTGTTCAGCGGAGGTCGATGAATCTTCGTCCAAGCATTATTATAGGAACGGGGGTGCCTATAGGGCACAGTGGGAAAAATTTTCTGATATGGAAGATACTGATATGGGAAATAGATACGTGGAAAGACCTTCCAATAAAAGGGTACAAAAAAAAAGACTCCATTATATACATTCGAGGAGGGTGAACCATTGTGACAACATAACTAATAAGAAGAGAACCTTGGGTGCGGGTGCATACAAGGAATTGATAGATTCATACATGAAGAATGTGAATTCCACAATCAATAAGGAAGAACCAGAAGCGTATGTAATTCACCAATGGAAAGATTGTCAGGCAACAAATAGCTCGGACCAAAGGGAGGAAAATGATCTATCCCCAAACCAGGATGAAGGAGAGGATTCAGAAACCGAAATGCTGTGGAGAGAAATGGAGCTAGCCATTGCATCAACTTATCTTGTAGAAGATAATGAGGTATGAATGTGATTTATACTAATGGTATTCACTCTTTAGTTAGGTCATACCTAGTTGCTACCTGATTGTGTGTCTAACTTTCTGCATGGTTCATTCAATTTGATGAATTATTTTCAGGCTTCAGACACTGAGAATCCTGCTGAGGTGATGCAAAAACCAAGAGGTTGCCAGCATCAGTACAAATTGGATGAAGAAGTAGGGGTTATATGCCGATTATGTGGTTTCGTATGCACTGAAATAAAAGATGTTTCTGCACCCTTTGTAAGTCAAGTTTGAAACTCAAGAATTCAAGTATCTTTCAGGAAATAAAATAGCTTTTTACCTGCCCTCTAGATGATATTGATGCTGTTTTGATGCTGCATTGCCGCTTATTCACTAAAAAATAATGAAGCATATGATTCTATATATATATATATATAGCTCTTTAATAGGGATGTGTTTGCAGTCTATCAGGGGTCAATATTATCCAATAGCACTGACCAATGACCTTGCTAAGACCATTAATACAGGGGTTCAACCCTGTGCTTTTAGCTTGGTACATATTGCCAGGATGGGCTATAGAGGCCAATCAACCATGCTTCAAAAACATAGATGGTGATGAGGTGTTGTTAATGGTTGAGTGGGCCTCTTTACAAGTTTTCAATTGTTTAGGTTCATACAGATATCTAATGTCATCCTTGTTTGTCTCTAGATTCAAAGCACAGGCTGGACTACAGACAGCAATAAGCTGTCAAATGAAGAAGATTTGGACCATAAGTTAGATGAAGAAGATGGCTTTGATTTCTGCAATAACAATAATCCTGAAATGCCATTATCAAAAGAAAATGATAGTGTTTGGGCTTTAATTCCTGAGCTACGAAAAAAATTACACTTCCACCAGAAAAAAGCTTTTGAATTTCTATGGAGAAACATAGCCGGGTCATTGGTACCGGCACTTATGGAGCCATCATCTGAAAACAGAGGTGGTTGTGTTGTTTCTCATACTCCAGGAGCTGGAAAAACTTTTCTCATTATTGCATTCCTTGCCAGCTACTTGAAGTTAATTCCAGGAGGACGCCCATTGGTACTTGCCCCAAAGACTACACTTTACACCTGGTACAAAGAATTTATAAAGTGGCAAATACCTATACCAGTTCATCTGATCCATGGTCGTAGAACTTTCAGAATCTTCAAGAAAGTGCAACCATTTCCAGGAGGTCCCAAGCCCGGCAATGATGTCATGCATGTTTTGGATTGCCTTGAAAAAATGCAGAAGTGGCATTCACAACCAAGTGTTCTCGTCATGGGTTATACTTCATTTCTCACGTTAATGCGAGAAGATTCAAAATTTGCACACAGAAGATATATGGCTAAAGTACTGCGGGAAAGTCCAGGGGTACTGATACTAGATGAAGGGCACAACCCCAGAAGCACTAAATCAAGGTTGAGGAAGGTTTTGATGAAAGTGGAAACAGATGTGAGAATATTGCTTTCAGGTACACTATTTCAGAACAACTTCTGTGAATATTTTAACACCCTCTGCTTGGCAAGGCCAAAGTTTATCAATGAAGTATTGATGGAATTAGACCCAAAATTCAAGAAAAAAAAGAGAGGGGAAGAAAAGGCACGCCATTTGATGGAGTCCCGAGCAAGGAAATTCTTCATAGATAATATTGCGAGGAAAATTGATTCAGGCGTAGGTGAAGAGAGGATGCAGGGTCTCAACATGTTGAGAAATATTACAAATGGATTCATAGATGTCTATGAAGGTGGAAGTTCTGAACACCTTCCTGGTTTACAAATTTACACCTTATTAATGAATTCAACAGATATACAACAAGAGATTTTGGTGAAACTCCGTGATATCATGGCTGAATACAATGGTTACCCACTAGAATTGGAGCTTTTGATAACCCTTGGGTCGATACATCCCTGGCTGATCAAAACTTCAAACTGTGTTAGGAAATTTTTCAATAACGATCAACTGGCACAGCTTGACGCCTACAAGTTTGATTGTCGAAAAGGGTCCAAAGTGAAGTTTGTACTGAACATTGTGTATCGTGTTACCAAGAAGGAGAAGGTTCTAATCTTTTGTCATAACATTGCGCCCATAAATTTATTTCTAGAATTGTTTGAGAATGTCTTTGGATGGAGGAAGGGTAAAGAAGTTTTGGTCCTTACCGGGGACTTGGAGCTATTTGAACGAGGAAGAGTAATGGATAAATTTGAGGAACCAGGACCCTCAAGGATACTACTGGCTTCAATTACAGCCTGTGCTGAAGGCATTAGTTTGACAGCAGCTTCACGGGTTATTTTGCTAGACTCTGAGTGGAATCCTTCCAAGACAAAGCAGGCTATTGCACGGGCTTTTCGTCCTGGTCAGCAAAAGATGGTTTATGTATATCAGCTCTTGGCAACAGGCACATTAGAAGAAGACAAATATCGTAGGACAACTTGGAAGGAGTGGGTATCCAATATGATTTTCAGTGAGGCATTTGTGGAGGACCCTTCTCGCTGGCAAGCGGAAAAGATCGAAGATGATGTACTAAGAGAGATAGTCGAGGAGGACCGATCCAAGTCATTCCATATGATTATGAAAAATGAGAAAGCTTCAACAAGTTGATCAGGTAAAAAAGTAATCTTCAATATGGTAACGGCTTGTTGTACACATTTGTTGCAGATTCGTCGCTGTCTCTCTCGTCCTCTCTTTCACCTCGTTGGTGTGCAGATTTCCCTCTATTCTGTCTGGCATTTGTCAGATCTGGGAAAAAGATGAAATTAAATAAGTGTCACAGCTACCAATCTTAAAGCCAAGACTATGCTAGTCAGTCATAATATCTGTTGTCAAGAAATTTTGGACTAATAATTGTGGCTCCTAGCTATTGTTATGAACTGCCTTATTTTTTTGAATAAAATATTTTCTTAGGCTTTCTTCATAGATAATACTGTTCACTCTTTACTTTGGAAACGTGACAATTGTTGAATGCTTAAAAGTGTAAACAAGAGGTACTCATGTTTGATTCAACTTAAACTCACTCAATGGAAAATTTCAAGTGAATCAAGTTTTGAGGCTTCTAATACTTTACTTGATTATCTCCCGAGGTGTTTTATATGTTTTACATTGGTTCATACTCGTATAACATTATCACAGTAATAGACTTTGAGTCAAACCTAGCATCCAACTAATAGAGATTTATACATAAATAGTATTTGTTGATTCGTTCTTCACCCTAGCTTCGTTAAACAGGTGCACCCAGTGGGCGTTAAAAGCTAAATAGATCTTTCTTGACTCAAAGAAGCAAAATTTTGAATTGATATATGGAAAAATCAATCAATAAAGGCAAGTTACATTGTGAATAATATTCATTTGGGATAGAATAGCATGGCATAAAGAAGCTCATTCCAAGTATCTTGAAGACCAGGCAAGCACCAATGCAGACAATCTGCATAACTAGCAGGATTTGCCAATTGCTTTGGAGTCAATGTATTCCACTGTTTCTTGTAGATTGATGTGTGTGCATCTTTCCGATAATTTGAAAGCTGAGTAATGTTGAGAAATGAAATTGGGAACTTTGATTTACTGAAAACCTCTTGAATAATTTTCATTATGCTTTTACTTGTATCTGAACCCCAGTATGTTGGATCTTCAATTATTGTTGTCTGATTGTAACAATTGCCTCGCGGTTCACCTCCCCATTCTATGCTCCTGCCAATTCCAATCTCCATAGTTTAGAACTGTATATTCAATTAATAGTGTCTCTCTCTACAACTTGAGTTAAAGAGCAAGTGTTTGCTTGACATGGCACAACTATATGAGGTCTTTTGTTTGAACCTTTGCCGATAAACATGCTACCGTTTTACTACAAATTTAAACTTTTAGAGCAAACGAACATATTCCTTCCTACTAGAGTTATGCTAGGAATGAAGAGTTTTACTTACCTTGAATGGGAAGGTGACATGCTAGTGAAGAACACCCTGGTTTTGTCAGGATCCATATTAATCTTCACCCATCTCACCATACTTTTCATCGCCATTCGATAAGCATCTTCCGTTGTCATTTCCACAATATTTTTCACTTGGTCTTGAAAGGAACCTCGCCTGCAAAAATCTTTTTTATCAGATTCGAACCTCAGACTTCATGCACTAGGGATTGACAAGAGACAAATAAAAAGTACAAGATCTTCATCTTAGAGCCTGTCATCCACCAAAGATAGGTATTGAAAACAATAATATCAGCATCCTTCCAATATATGCCATGCTTATTGATTGAACCTTTCCTAACAATCCTCTGAGATATCCTATGGATCACAGCATCATCTGAGTTCGATTCCAGAAGAAATGGCGCCCAGTAGAACTCAATTGTCGCATTGTATTCCTATCAAACACCATGATTATATTAAAGTGATTGAAATTGTTACAGATGTTAAACCTTAAGAAGACAAGCAATGGAGGGGGAACCAAACCTTGGCTCTAAAAATGGTTAGTGAACCTGAAGTATGCATGGACTTGGCATACGGAGGAATGATGGAATGAAGCAGACAGATCATGGATGCATATTGACCACGATTCAGCGAATCACCTACAAACATCATCCTTTTCCCTCGGAGCGCCTCTAGCATCAATGTCGCATTAAAACTGTACAATTTTGCGACGTTTAGACTTTTTACTTGTGTCAAAAAAATCAGTAAACTTCTTTCTACATTTTTACATATTTTTTGGGCAAACAAGGATACTGGGTACATAGAACACAAAAAATAAAATTGCTAAAAAGGTTTTGTCTGATCAACTTGAAATAAATAAAAATTGTAAAGAATTGAAGACTATCAATTCTTAAAATCTGTCTTCTAAATTTAGAACACGATTGTATTAGTATTGACATTTTGACACAATTAAAGTTACGTTCTAATTTGATAGTTCAATGCAAGGGGGACAAAATGAATATTAGGATTGGAAACTCCATTATTGAACCCCAAAAGTAGTGTTGATCTTTAATGGAGTTTGGATTGAATTTTTAAAAAATAAAAAAATCCAGTCACAGTCCACCATTTGCAATCTCTTATCCCTTCCATCCCATGCAAAATAGTTGAACCATATGATGCCATGTGTGACGTCATATATTTAGGACATTTAGAAAAATTGTTGCGTACTCTGGGTGCACACAATTATCAGTGGTAAAAGAGACCATATCAAGTAGTAACATTAGGCACTAATAAAGACCCTACTAACCTTTTATTTTGTCGGTGAAGTTCCTTTTTAATAAAATTAGAGTATAATAAGGAAAGGAACCTGGGAAGAGAGCAAGCGTTAGGATGCCACCTCCATTTCTGATACTCGGTATCCGGCCTTCCATGTTCTTGACACGTTAATTGCGGCTGTATGTACGGACACTCCGGTTCTTAATCCATCTTCCGCTAAACACATCGCAACCTTCCTCCATCTTTCCCACCGCGAAAGGCAACAATTGAATCCTCTTCTTCTCTATCACCCAACCAACCAACCAACCATTAAAATAATAAGATGAACTAGTTGAGTAGAGAGTAGAGTGAATAAGTCATTACCAGCGGTGGTGAGTTGAAGAGGTGAGTTGATTTGTTGAGTGAAGATGGAGATGAAGCCGCGGCCGTACAGGAGGCTCACAAACACTACCACAATCAGTAAGCTGAAGAGGTACGGACCCGGAATTAGCACCGACTTCATGTTTTTCTTTTATTGTTCTTCGGCCCTTCAATAAATATAGGTACCATGCTCGGATTTGGGAAGGTAAGACTTTGACCCGGGTACAATACGGGTAGACTCAATTTGACCCGGTCAATTATACAACATTTTATTGACACTCTTTACTCTGAAATTTCAACTTCAAGTGGTTCACCTCACCTAAAACTATTTTTAATATATAACTATTATTATTACCTATTAATTGTTTTAAGAATTTAAGTAACTATATAAATGTTTACGCTATAATAAGTGATTTTGTACATTCCTTCTTTTTTTAAAAGAAAATTAATAAATATTATTAAGTCACATAACTATTATTAAGAATAGTAGTTTATACACAACACAAGAGTAGAGGCTTAGAATTTGGCTTCACATTTATTATTATTTTCTCTTTGTATGTGACCGGTAGATTCTGTAGGGTGCGGGTCAAAATGGGACTAAATGATATGTACTGATTTTGATTCGGGCTAAAAGAGCAATATTTGGAATCGGGTGAGAGTAAGAGGCCAATTATAAACGTGATAAAAACTAGGAGTAACAGCTCTCCTTTTGTAATCTAGTGTCAGAGAGATCCTAAAAACTCTTATGTAAAAGTAGTAAATGTGAGGATTCTAAAAGTGGTAAATTATATATTTGTGATTAATTTTCAGTAGTCAATAAATGAGGTGGTCAAAGACTATTTATAGTAAGTTTAAAATAGGTGGAATAGTGATTTGTCATTCATACGTCATATGTTAGCCCTATAAGCCACAGGGTATTTGCATGAGGTGGATACTACATGTCATATGGGTTACATGCCACGTGTTTTAGTTTGAGTGAGTCAAAGCCTCTAGGATCATATCTACACACTTCTGAAAGCTTCTCTCAATTCATAATGGGTTCAAAGTGACCCTCCTTCCTTTGGGGTGTCGCCTTATCCCTCTGAACGAACTCTCTTACCCAAGCCTTTGTGCCAAATACTCCTTCTTATTCCCATAACTGAATAAAGCGTTCATGTTGCAACAATCTATCCAACTTACTCTTTGGAGCGGGGCGTCGATGGTTGAACTCGACGTCTGCGAATTCTGGGTCTGTATTTTTATTGGGCACAAGCGGGTGATAACCGGTCCAATCCACTGACAAAAAGCCTTTACCAACACTCTTAATATGATTAATGAAACATAATTTAAAATTTAAATGAATCAAAATTAGAAAACATTTTTAAATAATATTTTTAATGGTTATTTCATCCAACTATTGATCTATATTTATTTGTCTTAATTTTTATTTTGGTCCCCGAACTATTCCTAAAGTGTCATTTTTCTTCCTAAACAATGAAAAATGTTAATTTATTTAGTGTCATCACCAATCCTCCCATTAAAACTTTGTTAAGTATGTCACATGTCGCGATTTGATAGAGAGTAACTTTTGTTTTTAATTAAATAATTTAAAAATTAAATAAATGTCGGACAAAATCAAAATATATCAGAAAAGATATTAGGCTTTTTTCAAATGTGAAGTCTTAATTTATGAAAAATATGCAAATCTATGCTCAGGTTTTTTCCGATATTAGTTTATTTTTAAATTATTTAATTCAAAAAAATAATGTAAATTTTCATTGGAGTGTGACGCGTAGTAATATTTAACAGAATTTTATGAAGGGATTAGTAGTATATTATACCTCTAACGTTAGGTACATAGTTTAGTAGTTGGGAAACTAAAATAGGAATTAAACCTATTTATTTCAATCAACCCAACAAATATTTTAAAAATTAGGTTACAATTTTAGTATTGGAGATTTTTATAACTGAAAATATTATAAAAAATCAATAAGTAAATTTAATATAATTTACAAATGTAGATTGAATTTGTATTAAATTTGATTATCTCAAGTAGCTGTTATTATTATTTTTCTCATTAAGATAGTAAAACATATTATTTTGTATTTAGATTTTTACCCAAATAAACAAGGGATTTATGACCTCTTGTGCTTTTAACGAGTAAACCTTGAATACTTAGATAATTAAGTAGAGTTTTTTTTATGTTCAAGAAGCCCATAGTTGAAGAGATTTTTGTGTTCTAATTATGGTGCACATGTCAACCGGCTATTAAAATAAAATATATAATACATTCAATTTAAATGGTTTTCATTTTTACTTTACTTATTATATTTTTTTATTAGTATTTAGAAAATACAGGGCAAACAAGGCCTCAGATAAAATTGAGTCAAACATAATCTATATATTTGATTTTGGATTTTGAGGAAAATGAGGAGATTTGGAAAATGAAAAATTAAGTAAAATAATTGGGAGTACAAAATGCTAAATTTATTTATTTATTTTTTAAATAGAAATTGAATAAATTCCTGAATATGCTAAAAAGTAGAAGAAAAACAGGTTTAACCCTAGTCGGAAAAACTTAAAGCCTTCCTCTTCGCGGCGATATTGTGAAGCCCGCGGACATGGACTCCTCTCATTCCAACCGAGCTTTGACCAATACGCGCTTTTCGGACCTCAAACCCCCGCTATCCGAACCAGTTCTTGAAGCCATAACTCAGGCCGGTTTCGAGTTTTGCACGCCGGTTCAGGCTGCCACCATCCCTTTACTATGCAGCTACAAGGATGTGGCCGTTGATGCCGCTACCGGTTCTGGTAAAACCCTAGCCTTCGTGGTCCCGTTAGTCGAGATCCTCCGCCGACCCTCCGCTCCTCCCAAACCTCACCAGGTGTTTCTCTTCATTCTTTGTTCATATATTGTTGTATTGGAGTTTTTAGTCTGTCATGTAAAACAGGCTCAATTATCAAACTGACTTTGATTATTACAGTATTTATGCTATTTAGTTTGAATTGATTCTATAAGCATACTGCGATCATGAATACAGGTTTTGGGTATAATTGTATCTCCTACAAGGGAACTGTCATCGCAAATATATCATG
>JAYMTB010001403.1:0-10946 GCA_036897585.1 Francoa sonchifolia
TTATATTCCCATAAACCCAACATTAACCCACCAGCCATACTAACCAAAACTGACCACCACCAAGCTCCGCCGTAGCCTAATTTCCTCTCAACTTTCCGGCCACCTTCATCAGTCTCCATGATACAGACCCCCGCCGCGGACGAATTGAGAATGGAAGTTTGCTATCTGGGGTAGATTTTGTATTTACTTATTTAAATATAAATTGACTCTTATTGTCAAGTGGAGTAGGCTTTTTGTGGTCTTTATTTATTTTTCAGTATAAAAATTTGAGACATTGTTGATATAAATTTACGATTTTGGAATAATTAAATAATATCACATATGATCAAGATTTTGTGAATACTAATAATATCGATATGATTTAAAAAAAACAAAGGGTAAAATGTGATGAGCTGCGTGGCCCAAACTAGAAATGGACTTTCATTTACATTCTTGTTCAAAGTCCAGCCCAAATTAGGTTATGATAGCTATTTTTATGATAATGGTCTTTAAATTCTTTTGTAATATAAAGAAAATGAGACTTGTTTTTAAGTTCAAATTTTGTAGACACTCGCCTTCCTATGTGGATAAAGAAACCAAAAACCAACCTTAACTCTTATCCGTAGTCATGGATATAGGTCCAACCACTAGGTACAATTATATGGGAGTTTTGGAGCATAATTGAAAAAAAAATGCAATACTATCCTAATATTCAATATTCATATTTATCCGTACCACCAACGAAAACGTACGAAAATTAAAATTAAAATTGGACTTTTGGATGTTTGAAAATGAAATCCCATATTTAGCTTGTCCGTACATGCACTTGTAATTCCTAACACTCACCTCATTACTTCATATACCTTTCCTTTATTATTTAATTTTCATTTTTTTTTTATAAATGTTTAGTTTTTGTATTTTTGCAAATAATAAATATTACAATTTTGTATTTTGTATTATAATTATTAGGAATTTATATAAATTTGAAAATTGAGAGAGATTTTGATGATAAAAATAATATAATAGAAGGGCAATATGGTAAATAAAAGACGAATGCAATGAGACAGCATAGGATAAAGAAAGAGAGAAAGAAGGGCAGCCACGGAACAATAGGACATTCTGATTCGACAGAGTAATCAGCAACCGCCACTCCTCTCCCGCAAAAAATCCTCTCTCTGCAAGCGAATCGTGAACAGAGAGAGGAATTGAATCGTCGTCAAGACTGTTTTCGGTTGCCGGAGGTGGTGATCGGAAGCTGAGAACATAATGAGTGTCAGGGTGCCGAGAACGCGGACGCGTGTAGGGAAGTATCAGATCGGGAGAACCCTAGGTGAAGGTAGCTTTGCTAAGGTTAAGTATGCGAAAAATGTTGATACCGGCGATACCGTTGCAATCAAGATTGTCGACCGTGATGTAGTTCTCCGGCATAAGATGGTCGAGCAGGTTCGTTTGGATTCGAAGTTAGATATGTTTTTTGGTGTCGTATTTTTTCTTATACGACGATTAAAAAGAAGAAATAATTTTATGGTTGTTTGTGTTTGGCTGTTTGTGTGGATTATAAGAGTTTTTAATTGAAAAAGTCAAGTGATTTATACCTCTGATTTTTGACTTTGTTATAGTTTATAAGCTGGTTGACAACTTAAGGAACACTGCATCTGTTGAATAGTACTATTATTTATTTTATTGATGATATAAAATTATTAGTTTATTCAAAATTGATAGGTGATGTTTTATTTTTGTGATCACTGTAGTTTCAGAATAAAGGAAATTTGAATTTATAGTTGTTTGATGCTCATATTGACAGATAAAGAGAGAAATATCGACAATGAAGCTAATCAAACATCCAAATGTTGTTCAAATCTATGAGGTACCACTTCTCAGTTTGTGCAAATTATATACGTTTTGAGGGTGTCAGTTATCTCGACTGGTACAACCAATATAGTTTCAAATCTCACCTACGTCGGCATGGGATGGCTTAAGAGAGAGGGATGTCTTTCCCATTGTTCAAGTCTATAGTCTCATGTTTCAAAAAAGTGATCTATGATAAAGCTAAGAAATATTATTCAACTTTAAAAGACTGTTTGGCTGTATCTTGCTAGGATAGGGCCAAAACATTAAGTTGTCTGTACAAACTGTGTGAAAGATGACTGCCCGAATTATACAGAGTTGTCAACTAGTCATGAAACAAGGGATCCTCTCAAGTTCATTTAGTGGCCAAGATTTTAAATGGAACAATTTCCTTAATGGGCTTATTTACGATATTAAAGCCTTATACCATAAAAAGATTGGCATTTGATATTCCGGGAAGCTGAAGAATATTGAAAATACTCTTTAATTGGCAAAATTGCTCTTGTAAGGACATTTTTACAATCCAAAAGTTTTGTAACCAGCACTTACCTTCAACTTATCCATATCCTATTATGGACTTTGAGTTCTACATTTTAAAAAATAATAGAATTTCAATGGTAATATCTTAACTCCATGTATTTTGCACTTATGCGTAGGTTATGGCAAGTAAAACAAAGATCTACATTGTTCTCGAGTTTGTTGAGGGAGGCGAGCTCTTCGACGAAATAGTAAGAAAATTGCTTGTTCTTATAAATGATAATTACGGGTTGTCTTATCTCTGTTAGTTCATACGTACTTATGGTGCACAATTATGTTTATTGTGTTTACCTGTATGCATAATCATCGGGAATCATTGTCAACACATGAAAATATACCCTTATTGGCTCTCTGATTCGTAGGCCAAGCATGGGAGACTTAAAGAGGATGAAGCCAGAAGTTACTTCCATCAGCTCATAAATGCCGTGGATTACTGCCATAGTAGAGGCATTTATCACCGAGATTTGAAGGTTTAATAACTTTCTAACCTTTCCAGAGTCATTCAATTAATGAGAAATACAGGAGTGACAATTTTTTATTTCTTGGGTCATTATATCTGAGTAGGAGTCTATTTTCATTATTTCGGTCTTCCCTGCATTGTTTACAGCCTGAGAATCTTCTTCTGGACTCATATGGTGTTCTTAAAGTTTCAGATTTTGGGTTGAGTGCGATTTCGCAGCAAGTGCAGGTAAGAACTGATGATTAATTGCTAAAATTTTCGAGATGATCCTCATAAATGTGTAGCTTTTCCCAAGAAGTTGGAGTCAACCTAGTATTAAAAGCAGCACCTAACGAATGACAGTGTAGCAAATTGGTAGCTGTATTACTATTCACTATGTTTGTTGCTGTAGTATAAAAATTCCGATAAATTTCCTTATTGCAGGAGGATGGCCTGCTGCACACTGCATGCGGGACTCCAAATTATGTTGCTCCTGAGGTAACTATGATTCTGTGGATGTATATAGAGCTGGAGAATCAAATTTTTGTCTTAATTTCTCATGCTTGATATTTTCCTCCTAGGTCCTCAACAACAAAGGTTACAATGGTACAGCATCAGATGTATGGTCTTGTGGAGTTATTCTCTTCGTACTAATGGCTGGATACTTGCCTTTTGATGAGCCAAATCTCATTGCTTTGTTTAAAAAAGTAAGTGTTCCAAAAAATAAAATAAAATTGTCTTCCTATTTTCAGATGACGTGTTTAATACATCTATGCATTGTTAATCAAAATTTCAGATATGCAAGGCTAATTTTGCATTTCCAATGTGGTTTTCATC
Source organism: Francoa sonchifolia (assembly GCA_036897585.1). Classification (NCBI taxonomy): domain Eukaryota; kingdom Viridiplantae; phylum Streptophyta; class Magnoliopsida; order Geraniales; family Francoaceae; genus Francoa; species Francoa sonchifolia. Next base: position 3,641 of record JAYMTB010001403.1, read on the forward strand.
CGGTGCAAAGAAACTGTTGAAGCGTATTCTTGATCCTAACCCTCTTACGGTGAGCCTCAGAACTATTTTCTGGTTTAAATTTCATCTGTTTGCTCACTTTTGACATGCCTTATATGACATTATGGTAAATTGTTTATATTATGCATGAATTTTGCAGTTGTTATGATAATGGTTGCTTTTGTTCCAGAGAATTAAAATTGCTGAAATCTTACAAGATGATTGGTTTAAGAAAGGGTACAAACCGCCATACTTTCGAGAAGAAAAAGGTGTAAATCATGATGATGTGGATGCTGTTTTCAGTGATTCCAAGGTAATACATGTCTGTTTAACTTCTTTGATTCAATCTATCTGTTGAAATGGTACAAACCATCATACTGAAAGATATAGAGGCAGACATAAACTACAATCTTTCCAACCCAAAACAAAAATATAATATAACAAGTTTACACTGAATTGATTTCTTTTGCAGGAATATCTTGTGACTGAAAAGAAAGAGAGACCTGTATCCATGAATGCTTTTGAGCTTATTTCCGGGTCACAGGGGTTCAGTCTTGAAAGTTTGTTTGAGAAGCAGCCGGTATGTATGACTGACGTTCTCTAACTTTTGATGAAAACTTTTAAAACAATTATCTAGCATTTATTGAGTGGATCTTCTCATTCCAATTCAAGTGGGTAAAATAGATTATCACTGACTTACTATACTGCTTGCTCTGCTTTCCAAATAGGGTCTTGTGAAACGAGAAACACGTTTTACTTCTCAATGCCCTGCAAATGAAATTATGTCTAAAATTGAGGAAACTGCAAAGCCTCTGGGATTTAATATTCACAAGAGAAACTACAAGGTGAGTAATTCCTTGTTCATTAACGTATGAAAATTTATCACTCAAACTTTGTTTTGATCATTCCAGATGAAGTTAAAAGGTGATAAAACTGGAAGAAAGGGCCACCTCTCTGTAGCTACTGAGGTAATGAGTTATTAATCGAAAGACCTTTTGTTGATTCTTCAATATGAAAGAATCAACATGTATACATAAATTGATGTAGAGTTGTAACATGTATACATAAATTAATTCTTAATATATATTGTAAGAGAGATTTTTTTTTTTGTAATTCATAATGTGCATATTTACATCTCCGCTAGTAGTTTTCAAGGCATCTGGCTTTCATGCTCAGACGTTTGAAATATTTCTTAACTTCAGGTGTTTGAAGTGGCTCCCTCCCTTCACATGGTGGAGCTTCGGAAAACTGGTGGTGATACGCTGGAATTCCATAAGGCATGTCAACATTGTTTTTTTTTTTTTAATTTCACCTCCATTTGGTGCGTAACATATTAGTAGATATGAGTTTGAACTTTTAATTACCTAATTGTCTAATCATGTTGCAGTTCTATAAAAGTTTCTCATCTGGTCTAAAAGATATAGTTTGGAAATCTGAAGAAAATACTGAAGGATTGAGGTACATCTCTCTTCTCTCTATCACTTTATATATGCACGTTTGCTGGACGCTTGTGGAGGGCTCATTTTTTTTACGTGACATATTCTCGTGCAGATCATAGCATAAACCATCTTCCGGTTCCATTTTCAAATTCATTCTTCCGAATTGTTTCAGTCCATTGCATGTTCAAATTTGAGAATTATGTAATGTACATTAGCCATGGAAGACATCAGAGGAAAATTGCAGCATGTGTTTGTATCAGTTGTTTGATAATAGTTAAAATTCCTCACCACAAGAACTGATGCTTCTTTTCCAAATGAATAGTTTTATTCGGGTACACTTTTTTTACTGAAATCGAGTACATACTCTAGCGTCTTTGTAAACTTTACCCGGTCTGCAAAAATAGCCCTTATTTGGGGCACAGTGAATGTCTTCTGAACATATACACAATCCTTCTAGGGCACATCCTTCTTTCACTAACGTCACACTACCTTTAGTTCCGAGAATTTGGTCTGTCCATTCACTAGAAAACAACCCTAATGGATCATATTTTTCTTTAACCTTCAAGAATTCTCCGGCCTTTCTATATTTTCTGATCGCCCCATCAAATGCAATGTTCCGATTTTTACCCCAATGGGGTAATCCTCCATACTTGAACAATGCAATCTGCTCAATTTCTTCAATCACATCTTCATATAGCCTAGGACGTTTCGGGTCTTTGCTTCGATAATAAGTCATATCAAAGTCTAGTGCATCTTCTTGTTTACCCAAATAAGCGCTTGAAGCCTTAACATAACGCATCAGAATTCCATTATATCGGTCTAAACCGCACAATGCTTTTGGCTCCAATTCAACCAATTTCTGCACATCTTGAATGAAGTTTTTCACAACAGACAATCCAATACTAATCGTCGTTTGGTGAAAGAATTCGCCTTTAATTCTCGAGTCCCATGGGCATGCTGTGATACTTGCATCCTGGAGACTATCAAGGCATTTCCCAGATGCTTGCAGCCGGTTGTGATATCCAATTATAGGATACCCAGTAAAGCCAATACCTGTTAATCAAAATGCTATGCAATTTTCAGTAAAGAAAAACCAATATTCAAGAAAAATTTTACTCGAATTACCATTGTTTGTCAATCCAAATGCTGCATTTCTGAGTGTGGAACTAAGAAACATTGCACCGGAGCATTTTCCGTCAGCATCACCGGTGGCTTCTTGAAGCTCCTCTAATTCAGAAATTTCATCAAACACCTTACAGACAAAACACAACAATTAAAAAAAAAACAAGAACAAAATACGATACCAACACTTCGGAGAATCGCAAGTGTCATAGCATCAGTGGACCGAAATGGCATGAAATCATACAACCCATTGCCGGCCATATTTGAGGAAACCCGATTGTCCATTCGATAAACTGCCTTCCGCTGGCTTGGATACCAAATTATATCACCAAATTCATGCTCATTCCCAAAATTTACAGCTTTATCCCTCAAATCAAAATCATCCTTGGTAATATAAGTTATTGATCGCTTGAAAAGAGTTTGCAACTTCAACGTTACCTGATTATTTCCCAAAGTTAATATTACATATTTACACATAGCGGAGCCTACATTTTTTCGTTAAAAAGAAAAATCATACCTGCGAAATAACTCCAAGAACACCAAGAGAAACCTTGGCAGCATTTAGATCTTCATGAGTTTGATCCAACGATCGAACTTTAACAACATTATCAGCATTCTCACCAGGACTAACAATCCTAACACCAACAACATAATCATGAACCGAACTCCCTTCCCCCAACAATGTACTTCCATGTGCCCCAGTCCCAATAATCCCACCAATTGTCAATCCCCACCAATACGGTGAGTATGGCAATGCCAATCCAGCCATACCAGCATCATCAATAATCTGACGCAGCGTCACCCCTGCCTCCACCTTTATCGTCATCGCTTCTGAATCAATGTCTAATGTCCGATTTAGAAACTTTGTACTAATGAGAAAACCGTCCATACCATCAGGACATACTAATTTAGGAATACTGTGGGAGAAACGCGTGACGACTTTTATTTTTGTTTTCGATTTGGTTGCTGATGCTACCATTGAAATTAGCTCTTGTTCTGTTCTTGGATATCCCACATCTGCCGCATGACAAATTGTTCGGTCCGGGAAGGTGTTATAAGAGTTTGTGATTGTGCAGTGATGATTTTTTGATGAACATTTTATTGGTTCTTCCGGTGGAGAAGATCTGACAACAAAATTATGGAGAATGAAACATGTTAATACAAAAAGTTGTAAGAAATTTTCCTTTTTGGACATTCTTAAAAGGAACATTGATCTTTAAATCTCTTCCTTAAAATTGCAGAAATAGGTTTGTATATGAAATAATGTTGTTTTTTTGCTTAGCGTAGAAGGATTTATAAAGGAAGTAAGTGAGACGTAGATGTGAAGACTTTGCAAGCGTTTAATATGTGTATCATTTGATTTAACTCATAGAATATGGAATCATATTAAGAAAGAATGAATTAGTTGAGATATTGCAGTTATGAGTCCGTTTCTATATTTTAATACCAGATATAGTTAGTGTTATTTTTCTGTTTTTAATTAATGTTGTATTTATTATTCTACTGAATTATAATATTATATAGTTAGTGTTATTTTTCATTTTAGTGGTACTATTGTATTTGATATTTGAGTGAGACATGTAACTACTAAGTTATTATAAATACTAACTACTAACTACTAATGGGTTAGTGTTAATATTGGACTAATAATTATGAGACACTACTACATTGCTGAGAGAAGTTAAGATATTGTAGTTGTGATAGTGCGTAGTCCACAAGTGGCAATTAATGTCTTAATTAACTTATAACTTTTAATTAGTGGGTGGGTACTTAATTAATTGTTTGATTACTGATTTACTAACGAACTAGGGCCCAAAACATTTGAAGCCCAAGATCTTTCTGATTGAGGCCCAGTAACATGATAAAAGAAAATCGTGATGGACCAAGCCAGGCCCAACCCACTTTTTGAATGGGTCTCAATAATAATAATAATAATTAAAAACAGTTTAAGATTGTTAATATTGGAATATTAAATTAAGTTGAGTTGAGTTTGAATAAAAGCAAAATAAATGGAAATATGTCCTTTATAAAGATTCAAAGAGAACCCAAATTAATGAAAGCTCAATATAGAGCCCACATTTCCATTGTTTCAGGCCAAATTCCAACAACGTAAATTCCCTACCTTACTTAAACCCCCTTATTAATTCAGATTAAATTATCCCAATATTTGTCTATATCCACCAATTCAATAGTAATAAGATGGACCCTCATAATTACATCTTACCATGATGTAAATTGAATCCAATACCATGACATGTGCACTCTCCGCATCCGTCACCTAATCTTGATCATTTTTTTTCTAAAGGTAACATGTAGGCCAAAAAATGTCTCAAAAATCAGTTAAACCTCATGTTCTCATATTGCCTCAAAGTTAGAGAAAAAAAAAATACTAAAGAGAATATGCCTCGTCTTTCAACTTATTAAGTCAAATGATAGTTTTTCGAAAAAAAAAAGTGGTGAGGATTAATGTATCCCACCTTTAAATCACATCGAAAAATCCAAGAAGATAAGATTCTTTGGGCTAATTTTTCAAAAGGTTAAAAAAAAAACCATAAGAATAATTAAAACAAGATATATAGATAGATGTAACCCTTGGACAGAATAAGGATGTCCCCACACCTACCTAACGGGATTAAAGACATGGTTAATAATAATAAAAACAATAAGATTAATTATAATTGGAGAAAAAATAGTTGTCCCAATAATGACAATCAATTGTTTGGGAGACATAAGTCATATCCAACAACCAATTTATAACCTTGACACCATCATGGCTTCATTTCTTTTTTAAAATCTAACCCTAGTTTAGTTGTTGGTACATGGGGTTGTCGGTATATCCCTTATTATCCCCCCCTCCTTTTTTTTTTCAGTTTGGTGGCATTGCTTAATCAAATTATTAATCAATTAATTAACTTCACTTAATTAGGTTTAAAGCTTTCTTCTTGTTGTACTTGGTATTTTGACTACTTAAAAAAATGTTCATATATATATATATATAGACGATATATTATTTTACATGTTTTAGGTTTCAGGGTAAGAGTGAGTTTAAATTATTGTTTTTAGAAAATTGGAAAAATGATTTTGAAATCAAAATTGACTACAACCATTCTTATTAGAAAAAATTTAAACTAAATCTGAAAGTAAGATTAATCACTTAAAAAAGGTAAAATACATAATTAATGTTGTAAAATTGAAAAAATAAAAAAGGGTGGGAAATTGATTAAAGACCTAGAAAAATAGTAATTATTGATTTTATAGGGATTCTAGTATATATTATATATTCAACTTTTTCAAAGTTGATGGGAAAACACCACCACATATATCAGCATCATCAAGAGAAGATAGCCATGGGATTTTGTCTATTTTTCCCTTCATGCAATGGACATTAATTCTTTTGTTAAATAAAAATACTTTTTTTAATTTGACCAATTTCTTAAGAAAAATAATCAAATTGCCTAAATTAATACATATTTTTAAATCATACTAATGAGTGAAGTAAAATTTGTTTATATTATAGTCTCAATTCCAAAGTAATTTCCGAATTAAAAGTTAAATTTTTCAAAAAAATAATAATAATAATAATTAGTAGTCACAGTCAATTTGTCAAACTACATGTAGGACATGTTTGGCTAAAGTTAATTAATTACTCCATTGGTTTGTCAACATTTAATTAAGCATTTCTTTACAAAAGTCCTTCACACTACTAATATGTATTAAATCTCAAACAAGTAACTTTATATATTTATACTTACTATTTTTCCTCCAACCTTTAATAAACCATACTTTCTATGTCGATTGTCATTGTCGAAACCATATAGAATGCTACAAAATGAAACCCAATTTTGAAATCACAAAATTCATTTATGTCCTCATGTTTTTTGTCTTATAAATTAAATTAGAAAAATCTTCAAACGATAATGACCCATCACCAACAGCCAACGATACCCTTAGGGTCAACAATTAGACCATATCTTGACTACTTTCGTAATACTATCACTTAGTCTCCATCATATTCATCCATTCTTTTTTATATTATAATTTGGTCGTAGTATTTAAATTTTCAAAAACAGGTATTAAATTGGCTTATATAGAAATAAATAGGAAAAATAGGCGTTGATAAGACAGACGCAAAGCTGACGTTATTCGTTTTGATACCTTAAAGTGGGGCAAAAATCAGAAATTATTTAATTAATTTCTCCAATGGGTCAAGTTGGTGGTGCAAATTATGGACCCATTTTAGCCAAGGGATCACTAACCGACAAACCATGTGAATTAATCAACATTGGTGAGAAATAATTAATAATAAGGGTTGAATTGAAAAAGTTCATTCACTTTATTATTTATATAATATTTATATATCACATGAGTATATTAAAAAAAAACTATATAATATAAAGTATTATTCTGTTATACATGGGAGTCCGACACGTGGCAAAGAGGGTTTGAAGATGAAGATGATCTAGTGAAACTCCAAAGGTCAATTTCACTGCTGTAGTTGGTTGATGACCGTAGATCATGATGATCGGACGGATGGAAATAATCCATGGTTGGTTCAGTAAAGCAAGATAATTGGGATGAATTATCATTTTGACCATTGAGTTGTGAAGCAACAAGACGATCTAAAGCAGCCCAATTAGTGACAGAATTAGTTTCCAAATCAGGATGGATAATTGGTTGGTAACAAATTTGGGAAGTGGTTGAGCTAGGGCTTTCTAAGTTTGGAAGTTTCATGAATCTTTCTATGTAAT
>JAYMTB010001404.1:0-10943 GCA_036897585.1 Francoa sonchifolia
CACTGTATTTATGAACAAACAGAACCTACAAAACATGAAAAATATATTATTTTCGATTGAGTTAAAGTTCAATTTTGAATCTGGAAATTTTTTATGTTGCAAGATACTTCATGTGTTTGTATAGGTTTGTGAATGCTACATTGACCAGCATGAGTCACTTAATCAGAGGTGCAACTCAGTGAGACAAATAAGGATGATCGAAATCACAGGTCCCTCCATCACCGCGAAGGAACTCTCTGATCGAAATATCTCAATTACAGAAGTACTCAATCCCCATGGTGAAAAACAGAGAGTATCCACTTAAATGGGATGAAACTGAGTAAGTAGCATAACTACTCGAGTATTGCATATATGTTGTAGGATGCTCTCTTGAGACGCTTAGCATACAGGTACTTGTCCCGCTCGCTATATACTTGCGAGAAAATCTGTCCTGGTAAAAAACACATCCACTCGGATGGTACAAGTTTTAAGAAGGATTCATGTTGTCTCCTTTACACTAGGTATGTAACACTCCAATTGTATGCTAATCCTAGAAATGCTTATCCTTAATCTATCAGGAATTTTTACCACCTAAAAACCTATAAATTATCTGGGATCTGAAATTTCAAAGAATCTCCCTCTTTCTAGACAAATGTGGTAACCTAATACAACAAAAGTGTAAATCCAGGCACAAGAGATAAAATCATAACAATACCTCAAAAATCCTCTTGAAAAAATGAAGAGTGAGTGCCGATTTAAGCAGCAGAAACCTAAAACTCTCATCAGGAAAAACCCCAAACGAACAAACACCAGCAACAAACGCCGGAGTATACGCTATAAGCATACCATTCCTACTCGAAATTGTCTTCACCTCTGTCATCGATTTCTTCAAATTAACATCCCAAAATTTAGAATACCGCATATGCTTTCCTCTCACTTCTGCAAATCCAGCATTTGCCATCGCCGGAACCGCAATCACTGTCATTATAGTTATAAAAACACTTGGAGGTGGCGGAAAGATGATGCTCTGCAAAAATGATAACGCCATAGCTTCGTTTGATTTCTGTATCACCAGATTAGGATTTCTAATACTACAGTTGGGATTTTGGAAAATGGAAAAAAAATCCAAAATACTGTATTTTTTGCAAACTTAATTTCCAAAATACCATTCTTTTCAAACTAAATCTAAAAACGCTGCCCTTTCAATTATATGCTAAAGCACAAATTTAACGTGAAATCAACATTCATCGAGTCACTTGAGATGACAAAGATGAACTTCTATTTTAGGAACTCATATTTAATTCATTCACATATTTGGTTTAAATCACGCATATTTAATGATATTAAATCTTAGTGAAACCTTAAAATTACACTTTTATAAAATTAGTTTCCACGAAACTTACTCGAAAAACTTGAAATTTTCTTGGGATTACTAACGGGTTACGAAACACATTTTCCCAAGCAAGTTTGTCAATTTATTTTTTTAAAACATTGTTTTGTTGCAAACTCACACTTTATACGTAAGTTGATCGGCATCTCATAATTTTAGAAAGAATTAGTTATGATCCCAATTTTTCTAAATTGTTTGTGTTATATAAATGGTACTGTATGGGGACAATGGTGTGATATATAGTGGGAAAGTCAGGTAAAAGTAGATGCAAATCGAAAATTTGAACAACTAATCCGGTTGTGTAGGTAATTGAGTTTTAATTTGAATTCCTCAAGATTGTTCATAATGTATAGGTGTCCCACTATCATACAAAATAATGTTTGGTATGCTCTGATTCAATTTTTGATGATGACAGACATTGAAATGATGTTTTGTTGTGTTATGCCATTGCTTCGTAATCAATTATACATAAAAGTTGAAGGAATTAGTGTTCAGCAAGCTTATACAGATGTGGAAGCCCCGTAAGAACTTTGAGTTGGAAACCCAACAATCATTTCGAGAAACTAAGAATTTGAATCAAAATCGAACGGTGATAAATGAAAGTGAAGTTGATTTAGATTATATAGATGAAGGCGTTGACAATTTAGACCTTGATAAATAAAATAAAGTTAGGGTTGGTGAAGAATTTAGAGTTTTTGGTTTGTGATAAGGGTTTGAAGTATTGTTTTGAAATAGGGTTTTTGGTTTGTGTAAGAATTTTCGAGTATTATTTTGGAAACGGGTTAACCTGGTTAAATGTGGTTTTGGAAACACAAATATATAGGTTAAATTTGCATTTTTAGAATGCAAATATATGAGTTAAATGTGCGTTTCTAAAACGTAAGTTCATCCTAGTTATATGATATGACATTAAATTTGCCTTTTAATTATGCATAAATAAAAGAAGAGTATTTTTAATATTAGTTTGAAAAAACAGTATTTTGGAAATTAGTTTGAAAAAATTATGGTATATTAGATTATTTTGCTTGAAAAATGGATGCAATTTCTTTTGGCGGGCATTGAAGAATTGGTGTCATGAATTCCACCACATATAATTTCTTAAGTAAATTATCAGCTTCAAATAGTTGATAGCTATTTCTTTAGACTTTTCTTTTTTGATAAAAATATGATATTTTTCAAAATTATTATCAAATTTGTTAATTTTCAGAAAATATAAAAATACGTGTTAAAGTTTGTGGCCACTCACGAATTCTAAGACTACGTTGTTTTTATATATACTTATTAACGAAAATTACTGTTATTGGTTTGGAAAAAATCATAATTCTAAAAAAACTAAAAATACATAATGTCAAACTCCACTAAGTAACACTGTTACCTTAGAAAAACTTGGAATCATCATCCGTGCTGAATTGCAGTTAAAGGAGTTAATCGAGTTCGCTTTTCCATTTTATCCAGAAAATAGAAGAAAAGAATAGGATTCCTATGTACAAAAAACAGGAAAAAAAAGGTTGTACAGACCCCTTCTTATGCAACAAGGTAAAAGCGGATCATACATGAGAGACTTTTGTTGAACACTATACATTCCCTGTCCCAAAATTTTATGACTAGATTACAATGGAATTATAAGTAACCAAAAGTTGACTCACTCATTTCCTTCCCGTTCTACACAAGAATTACATGAAAATAATGAACTATATAACTCTTTGCGTAAACAACTGTGAGCTGCCCCTTATGTACACTTCTTCAACCCTAAGTGCGTCAGTTCTGCATAATTCAAATACAGTAACTGTTACGTTTGGCGCTGATTAAAGACAGTTGCTGTTGATACCATCTATATGACTGAAAATAATTTCCTCCAATTTATCGACCAATAGTACTGTGTTAGTAGCCAACATATGCTATTAGTTCTTTCAAGTATTTTCGAGAAATTGCATACCTGAACCTGACTAGCTGAATCTGACATTTTGGGAGCATTGTTGTCACAGTGTTCCAATCTGAGATACTGATCAGAAGCACCAAACACAGCCCTTCTTCTCTAAAAGGATAACAAAAATGGAAATAAAAATTAAAACGAGGAAACAATTCAACATACCATGACAAGCAACTTGGCTACCTGAAAACGTTTGGACAAGAAAGCAAAATCGTGAAGGTACTCAGGACGATCCAGTGACATAAACGCAAACTTCCACTGCACCAAAAAAGAATATATACTTAATACATTTGACAATGATGAGAGTATGATTTCTGAAAAGACCACACGGAAAATTTTGCATTGTATTCAGACAATGACACGTCACATTGGTAAATGTACAAAGGCATACCTTTGAAAATTCCTCCTCTGAAACCTGCAATTTTTTTCTGTATGCGCACTTTAACTTTTGCTAGTGTCTCATTCTCATAAATGACCAATAAAAAATGGTTCCCCAAAATTCTGAATCTGCTGGTCAAGAAAGTACGTATTTAAGAAAATAAAAGAATCATAAATAGTTTGAAATTGGTTTACAAGTTAGATATACATATTGGATCCATTACCTATAAGCTTAAACTTTTGGGTCAATTGGTAATTCTACATGGTATCAGAATAAGAGGTAGCTTTTGAATCCATGTTTCAAGCCCAAAAAAATTTATGGCTTTTGCATGAGGGAGAGTGTTAGATATACATATTGGGCCCATTAGTTATGAGCTTAAGTTTTTGGGTCAATAAGTAGTTCAACATTCAAGTTGTAATGTTGCATGAAAGAATGACAGCAGTACCAAAAAATAAGAAAAAGAATAATCACTGAATATGCTTACCCTCTGGGTCTGAGTGTCCTTTGTAAAATGAATAATGCGATCATGAGAACAAAGATTTTTCTCCCCTTCTGGTATCTGTTGTCGCGACAAGAACTATAAAGCTTAAAATCTCAGATTAGAAAGGAAGGAACAAACAAAACTCCAAAGTGTTATAGCATAATGCAAAGCAATCTGAATTAATAAGCCAATCTGAATTGATTGGAAAAGCGAAGAAATGTAGAAAATTAATGATAACATAAGAGATCAAGTCATTTGACAATCAATGTTTTCCACGCATAAAGCTAAAAATTACCTCCTCTGCATGTAACGTCCAGTATTGATCATTGATATCCTCGATTTTCTCGTTGAGCTGACAAATCTGCATATTGATAGCATTAGAATTGCAAAGGTCCAGATGATTACTTGAAGGCTCGAAATACAGGCATGAATAAGCAGATAATTAATGTGTTGCAATTTGATAAAACTTTATAAAGAATGCAAATTTTCTCAGCATATATTATCTTTAGTATTGGTATATGTTTCCAACTTTATTATGTATATATTATATAGGCACTCCACACTCCAAATTTTAAGAGGTTAAGAAACCTTGCAAAATTCTCACTTGCAGTATTCTCTGGCAACTAGCACAGAAAAAATATAATTTCATCAATACATCAACTAACCATCATTAACCATTAGATAAATTAGGAGAATAGAAATTCATCCATAACATTGAATGTAGCAGACGACTGATTATCTGCTATATTGTCAATACCTTGTAAATTTTGTGATCATAGAGTTCAAGCAATCTAAGTTTGGCATCGGGATGAGATAATTCAACCTGTTCCGCATCAAAGCAAAATATGGATTAAAGCACAAAAAAGATAGTGCATATAAATCTCGCTCGACTTACCATTGTCTTGATGTCTCTAATAACATCCCCTACAGTGCACTGCTTTGGCAACCTAATTGTGAGAATCTCTACCTGAGAACATAACACTGATACTGTAACTTGGAATGAATCTCCAAAATAATAACTAAAATAAAAGAAATTGACTGTTATGATATGGAAATCACTACGTCCTTGATTGCCTGATGAAAGGCAAGTTTCAGAGTTTCTAGGCGTTGCAGTTGTGGCAGAGGGATATCCAACACTTCATAATAAAGAATGTCAGAAACCTGTAAATAAAATTTTCTGCCATCAGAACCCATCACTACTAATCAATCTTCAAACATGGTCACATCCATGCCATAAACAACCTGATTGTGATGGACCAGCATATCCGACAAATGTTCCATAATTTGATACTTGATCGGTTGTGATTTAGGTTGCTTGGAGTAATGATTATGGGATGTAAGCCTGATTTTTGAGGGATCATCAAAACTAAGCTTTAGAGCTACTCTTTCAGCAATATCCTCATAAGTGTGAAGCTTTGACCTAAAACATCATAGGAAAAAGTATTGATTACAAAAGACACAAGGTACTAAAGTCATTCCACTAAAGAATTTCTGTGCCACAGGTTTAAGGTGTAGGGTAAACTTACAACGCAACAGAAAATTCATCCTCCTTTGGTTTCTCTAAAGATCGAAAGCGAACTACCTATAGGTCACCATGTATGGTGAATATGAGTTTCAATAACAAATATTGTCCAATAAGAATAATGAAACATATGAAACGATAAGGTTATGATCATAGCCTAAAACAAAACGTACAAAATTCAAGCATCATTTAATTTGTTCTTTTTAATTCTCCAAGTAAAACATATACAGGATAGGCTCAATATCATCATGCTCGCATACAACTTTCATTAAATTTTCTTCCTCATATAAAATTTGTTGAGCCGGTTCAATCTTTTTCTTACATGATCTGTAAAAAAATAGAAAAGGTGCAAATGCAATATGTAATGTTGAGCCTGTTCACTCTTTTTCTTACCTGATCTGTACACAAAATATACAACATGAATAATACATTTAATCTATTCGTGATTCCATTCTTATAGAACCTTTATTTCATACTCAACTTTTTTAATTAGGATTTTTATTTGTGCATAGAATTTTAATATAATTTTTGTTTGTATAGTTTCTAGACTTAGAAACTTAGAAATTCAACATAAAACATTATATTTCCATCACCAAAAGTAAAATAACTCATACAACTTGTTCCCGTTGGCATTTGTTCCTTGTCTTCAGCAAGCTGTTAAAATTTTACCAATTACGTTTAGTTAATTAACTAAAACTTTTTTGTTTCAATATGCAGGACAAGGAAAATTGAATGCTAATGCCACTAATCTTGATGGTTGAGTTTAGATTCTTTTATATTTTGGATTCGTAATGACAAAAGAATTGTAGAAAGAGTAAGGTTAACAAATTTGTTTAGCTATTATCTACAATTTCTTAACATTTAAACGGAATCTTACAAATAAATTTGATTCATGATTTATGATACACAAACATAGAAGTCGGATTGTCTATTTGATAACTATGCTAAAACATATTCTATGATCACTTGCAGTGAACCCTAACAATTCAGAAATTAATGGATTTAGCATAAGAGGGGTGGAGATAATTTTATCTCCCACATGAGTATGGCATACCTGACGATTATGGACATATTCCATAAATGATTGAATGTCGGGATAGCTGCACTGTTTACTAATTTTCTGGAAGGGACTTCTGAATGCAAAGGATGTCCCCATCTTCAATCCGCATAAAGGGAAAAAAAGAATGGTAACAATTGAATATTATGAAAGTAATTCCTATACCAAGGAGAGAGAAAGATGTTAAAGAAACTTTAACTGAATCTTACATCGGATGAAACCAATAAGTATACCTGACTTAAAAACGACGAGAGCTCTTTGTCAACTTCCACACACATGATAGGCTCCAAACCCTCCTAATTATCACAAAATATGTGAATGATAACTATCACTCTACCGAAATAAATTATGTAAACACATGACTAATTATTTTACTAATGACTAACCTCATAAATTTTGATTTCTTCATCAGGAGCGAAACCAGCCATTTCATATAATTTTGTCAAAATCTCAAGTGGCTGATCACTTTGCTTCACATAGAGCCTCCTCACATACCTGACAACAATGAAGAGAAGTATATGTTCACAAACAAGTCCAACCAAAAAGAAGAAAAATAAAGAGGAAGTACCAAAGCTCCTCCTTCAAAAGATCGTAATGTTTAATGAAAATAAGAAATTCCTTGTTAGACTTCTCAGACATAGCAACAGGCTGCAATACCTGCAGGCATGTGCATGTTCAGATTGGTTACAGTGCAACAAAGATAAAGCTATTATTCCACCATCAGAAAACAAATAAGAGATCATGAAGAAAACTCATCACAATCTTAGTCATCAACCCTAACGAAGGGATATAACACATGAAAATATTATTACCGGCCCAAGTTCTACTTCCAGGAACAACTTTAGCTCAGGAACATTAATCAGTATTCAGAAAAATGAACATAGATATGCATTCAGAAAGCAATCCGTCAACACTAACTACGAATATATCATTTCTCAAGAAACAGCATACAATCTCAGAAAAGTACAAGAGACTCAGAAAAGCCCAAGTCTAATCACAACCAAACAATTTAAAAACTCTGACAATTTGCATCCAGAACAATAGGTGGCATATGATACTTCTACCACTATCTCCGTTCTTTCAACTCCAGATTGACTGACCTATCTTCAGATCGTTGAACATTCTAAAACTGAATTGAATCCAGAGGAATGATACTAAGCAAATTGCACTACTTTATCCACATTCTCTTCAGAATCATGGAAAGAGAACATATACAAAATGCATATGATTAGTACTGTTATTGTACAGCAAAAAAAAATTATCTCTAACTATCATACTTAAGGACGAAACCTTCAAAACAGCCCCGTACCCTCTCCCACCCCTAAAAATGTGAAGAAGAAAATGAGATATCACCTCATTATTGGGGATAAATTGAATTGATCTTCCATTGTTACTGTTAGATATACATATTGGGCCCATTACCTAAAAGCTTAAGCTTTTGGGTCAATCGGTAGTTCAACATAGTATCAAAGCATGAGGTCCTGAGTTCAAACCTCCGCTGCTGCACTTTAATCCCAGTGTTAGATATACATATTGGGCCCATTACCTAAAAGCTTAAGCTTTTGGGTCAATCGGTAGTTCAACAGTTACAATAACAATAGAACTAATAACTCACTTATGACCTTCAAAAGACACCTTAACCAATGACAGCAACTGGTTCTGCCTTCAATTGCTTAAATTAACTATGTTAGTTATCACTACAATTTTACAACTCATTGGAATAATCTAATATAAATGATGAAAATATGTACACATGCACAAACTGAAAAGGGCAGACCAAGATGCGAGTCTTTCCAGGACAAATTTTGCAGTATTATTCCAAATATTAGTTGGGGCCGTAATCCCATAAAACATGCATCAATGGAATTTGTAACCAAAAAGATCAGAGCTCAAAAGGTGCTTTTTTTCTCAAAAGATACTTGCATATGTCAGTTCCTCTTGAGGTGTCATAGGTTCATTTAATCGATATGTGTTGTTTAATTGCTTTCTCCACAGCCAGAACCGTTGAAATTGCACTGGTATCCTAAATTCTTTTGCAACTTCTTCCTGAGAAAAGATTAGTAAGCAAACTATTGAATTACCAATTGACCCAAAAGCTTAAACTGATAGGTAATGAGCCCAATATGTATATCTATCACAAACATATTTCTCCATAGGCACTATACAAAATTTAAGACCAGGGGAAGAGAAAAATGGAGGTTGGCAAATGTTGTGGAAAAAGGGGGTGATTTCATGAGCCCAAAGACAAACAAGAAGAAAGGATGAAGAAGTCTAGATACCTGATTCCCTCTCTCTTTTCCCTAGTTTTTTTTGCTAAAGGAAACTTTTAAACTGACCAAACCCACTAACTGGAACAACAAAAGATCCAGGGCTACAAACTGAACCCACGATGCAGTTTTTGTTCCTAGTCTTAGTGTCAAGTATTTTCGTTACTTTCTTACATCAATTTGGGCAGAAATAAAACTGGCCAAAAAACCTGAAGCCAGTTTCAAAGATTAGGTTTATAACCTTCCATACAAATTGGAACCAATGTCATGGAACTAAGTTATATGCATGAATCTACAATGAACAACCAAAATTGCATGCAGAAATTTTCTAACTACCATAAAACTATATAATAACATGTCCAAGAATCAATGGGGTTGAAAAATGAAAAATCACAATGAACTTTGTAAAACAGTACCTTGAAGAGGTTAAAGGTTGTTTGTTTTGAAATTTAAAAACTATGAACTTTATCATGATCCACAAGGTCAGAGCATACATCCCTTTCATACTCGGTTGTTGGCATATGATACACTGCCTGGAATTAACAGTTACGTTAAAGATAAATATTGCATAGTAAGACAATTTGAAGAGAAAATGCAGTAACCTTTTTAAAGAAGCAGAGAGTTCATGTAGCAAGTAGCTACTTGGTTCTTAAGCCCAACGTAGGCAGAATTAATCGCGCGTGCGCAGAATTGGTTTCGTAAGTCTTCACAAATTGGAAAAGAGAGGCAAGCATTACCAAGCATGTAAAAGCACTACCCAACTCCTGTGAGTTGAAGCCCTAAAACACCTTTCTTTAATTATTTCAATGCAAATTTTATTGATAAGATAAAGCAAGCAAAGAGCATCTAATTAATTTTTTCGTTTGTTTATGTTATTAGCTAAAACTATAGAGATTCATATGGCATAACCATATCAGCAAATATCCACTACATAAATCAACAATCAAAATGCTTACACATTAATGACTCTATTGTGGGGTGCATGGCCTCTAATAAGCCATCAGAAAACATCCTTGTATCCACTACATCATCTCCAGATCTCAATCATCAAATAAAAAATGCAACCTGTCCTCTCTTTAAAAATAGACCATGGTGGTCCAACAAAAGAGACTCTCTAATTAGGTATATTTCAAAGGGCCAAGCAGTCTGACCACCCATTCACAAGTTCAAAAATTAGAAGTCAACTGGGCAACGCAATCCTACCCAAAGTGTTGTATCTGTTAAATTTCATGACATGAAACACAATACATAAATAACAGAACTCGGAATTCAACACCTCATACAAGTTGACCACCAATACAAATAAGAAGCAACAAGAAAATGGTATGTGCTTAAATACGTGCTACAATGTATCACACAAAGGAATAAAGAGTACATAGTATAAGCAGCAATAAGAGAATCAACAATAAGAAACCAAATAAATTCCTGTATTTTATAAATAGACTGAAACCAGCCAACTCAATCAGAATTCTTGACCAGCTTGGATTCCAATATGGTTAGACCTTGCCAACCCTTACTTGGTCAAAATCCAATTTGGCTCTCGTTGATCAGCAATTCAACCAACGATTCAAAGCAAGAACTGGTTAATTATAACTTCTTGATATAAATTTTATATGTTTTATATCTATCTACATAAAACAAATTAACCCAATATAAATATATAAAATGGAATTTGTATTTACTCAATCAATAAACAAGCTAGATCTTGTAAATCGCTTGATGTCTTGTTCTCTACCAAATTGGGCTCATTTATATTTAGGTACGATTGGAGGAACATAACATACAACACATCTTCGGAGATGGGGGCTAGGGGCTAGGAACCCTCAATCTACTTACAGAAGCCCATATATAAAGAAGCCGCTAGGCATTTCTTGCCACGATGCACAGTGATTACAATTTACGAAACTGTTTCCCTTGGCTCCTGTCCTATGCGCCTAT
>JAYMTB010001405.1:0-10941 GCA_036897585.1 Francoa sonchifolia
TTCAAAGGTTTCAACATGACCATTGAGTATGTCAGTCTCAAAGTAGTTTTCGCGTGAGGAGGAGTGTTAGATATACATATTGGGCCAGCTTTTGGGTCAATCGGTAGTTCAACACAGATAATATTAAGAAAATAAAACTCAAAAATAAATATATAAATTTCGAGATTTGTTTTGTTCTACATGTGCCCAATAAAAATTTCAACTATGTGAGATGTAATAATGAGGTTTTTTGGACCATATAAAATAAAAAATCGAAATAATAATAATTGATATTATAGAATGCTATCTTACATTACATGCCTACCACATTATAAATCCTTTTGAGATTATAATTTCATATTTCTCCATTACTTCATCACCATTTTCATAAAATTATAAATTAATATGAATACCCATTAGTAAATTTATTTTTAAAGTAGTTCAAAATATTTGAAATTATGTCGCGCTAATGGCTATAGTTTTTATATCGTAACAAGTCTTAATAATTTTCAATGACAACGGTCAAGTTACATCGCATTATTATTTACTATATTGGCACGCGGAGAAATAAATACTTTAATTTGACACCGACACGGTTTATAAAAACAAAAGAAAACAAAAATGCATGAAGTAAATAAATAAGAACACACCATATTTTCCCTCTTAAATATGACTAATTAATATAAAATTAAGAAAAAAAAATCATGGCACAAAGTCCCACATACATATTATTTTTCAAATGTGTAACAAATGGGAGTAATTTAACATGCATTTGTCTAGTTGTTACGCGACATATAATTCAAAATTCAAACATCCGTACAACTTTTTAATATTTTACAAAATAATTGACCCAATTTAGATATCAGTTTTTCCACAAAAATACTAAACCAAAATCAGAATCATTATAACTTATTTATTTTTGGAATCACATTCATGGAACTAGGGTTTGGTGCAAGGGGGCATATAAGATGGTGGTGGCCGAAGATTAGTTTCATTTGTGCCTCCATTTTTCACTATAATCACCATATTCATACCCCAAGTCGAATGTCTTTCCAAATGACAGTGCATAAACCATACTCCTAAGAAAAAAAGAAAAAAAAACGGATTAATAAGTTTACTATAATCATCGGTTAAAATTAAACAGTTAAAATCAGAGAGAGAATCAGGTACCAGGATTAGTAGCATAAAATCTGATGACGGTCCAACCCAATTTAGGAACACCAATGGTATTAACATCAGGCGGATCGATTAAATTGTAAGATTCCGGATCGGTTTCATTGTCAAAATTTCCAAATCCTGACCCGACAACATAAAAACTTGTACCATGTAAATGCATAGGATGATTTTCAGCAGCACCAACATTTGTCCCTTGAAATACTATTTCAACAGCTTCTCCATACTTTAATACTTTCACTCTTGTACCTTGACTTGGGAAAATTGTATTATTCCCCACATCTCCAGTGAAATTAAATATATAACCCGGCCTTTTCGGAAAATTACTTTCATACACATCACTTAAATTCCTGGAGAAAAAAAAAATTATTAACATTCTTATCGTAATTTAGGGTTAATTACACAATTGCCCCTTACATCGTTCCACTTGTAACAACGTGCGTAACATTTTTCCCCTCAAACTCTGTTTTTGTTTTGTTTTGCCACGCGTGTGGACATACAAGTTTGACAGATCATGATGACAAAGATGTGGGGGAAGTGTTACTGGAGTAATAGTTTGAAGGACAAATGTGTAATTAAACCTTAAAAAATTTGTAAGGAAGAAAAGAGTTAGATATGTACTTGTAATAAGCTTGAAGAATATCAGTTTTAGGAGGAACAATGAAACTAATATTATTCAAACTTGCTGCAGCCCTATTATTATCAGGACCATCACAAGAGGCATTAGGACAAGGCAATTGATTGACAGAAACAGTCATAAAAATCCTATGATCAATTGTTGTTGGGACATTGATAGGATGATCTGCGCTGGCTAAGGATCTAAGCAGGTTCGTGAAATTTGTAGCGGAATCAGTGTCATTAGCAAGAGGAAGGGATGGCAAAGGTGGTGTGGATGGAGGTGTGTAGTTTCCTATGTATTGAAAAATGGCTGTGGTCATGGTTTCATCAAATGGGGCAGGAGTGTCTGCATAAGGGCTTGATGCTATGTAGTAATGTGAGGGAGATTGGTTTGCTGTGACTAATACATCCATGGTTTGGCCTGGGCTTATCATTATGTAATTTGCTGTTATAGGTTTTAAATAGGATGCATCTGATCCTACGACTGTCAGACTATGATTTGCTATCCCGAAAAACTGTTCTTCGTTCATTACTGCGTTTATTATTCTCAGTAGATAGGTTTTTCCATAACGAACTGCTAAACGATACGTTGATTCTACAAACAGAAGAAAAACAAAATCAGTTTTATCAATAGTTTTACTGTAATATCTGTTCTATATTTTTTATAAGAAAAAAAATTACCTTTGGAGCAGTTATATAAATCTCCTGGTTGACCGTTGATGGTGAAAGCATCTGAAATATTTGGATCACCACCAACGGCTTGAGCTTCATTGATTATCTCCATAACATCCCCTATAAACCATGACGCTGTAAAAAAAAATATATATATATAACCAGTTCAGGTCCAACCCACTATTCTGCACAACTTATCGAGATCTGGGTTAGCTCGAGAAAGGAATCTATTGCATACCAAGTACAATGACTTCTTCAGCATATGGTGTAGGAAATGGGTATTGGGTACCAAGAACTGGACTAATAATAATAGCACCGTGAACAGTAGCTCTAGTCCAATCACTATGAGCATGCCACCAAAGAGTGCCTTCTTCAATTGAAAATATGACTTCATAAGTGAAACTTGTGCCTGCTGGAATTGGACATTGTGTGATATTTTCAGGTCCATCGGACCATGGATTTCTCGGTTGGACCACTCCATGCCTTAAAATAATCAAAATTAATGTTAAAAAATAATATTAGTATTAGTATTAGTATTAATTAAACACTAATTAAGGAAAACATGCATCACTTTTTCTTTCGAAAGTCTATTATTCCACTAACACTAACACGAAAAAACCTTAATAGTCCATTATTGCTTATTTGACTATGATACTTTGTACTAATATTATCGGAAAATTAGCTCTTTGAAAGATATACCAGTGCATAGTGACCCCATATGTTCCTTGATTATCAACCTTAACAAAAGCAGTATCTCCTTTACGAACATGAATTGTTGGTCCAGGAAAACTTCCATTTACAGTTAATATGCTCTTCGTGCTACATAATTTCGTAAAATTTGTCTCTTGCAACTGAAATCCAAAAATCGATAATATGAATCACACTATACCAAAAAAAAATGGTAAATCTTTCAAAACCCTAATTAAAATGGCAAAAAACCTTACAACAAAATTATAATGATGAACTTCTGAATGAGCCACTGACACAAGAAACCCAGTTAAAAACAAGAAAAAGAAATTCATTCTATTAAATCCCATTTCGAAATAATTAAAATGTATGGTTTTGGATCAAAATTTAAGATAAATTTATAAGAACAAAATAAAGATGAGTTCATGAATCTGTTCTAGCATATTGTGTCGGTTCCCACTTGGAATTATTTCAACACTGTCCCTACCAATTTAAAATTAGAATATGGAATTTGGAATCTTTTTTTGCAGAGAAGAAAAAAACAGAAGGAAAAACGTTTAACATTCTAAGGTATCATCATAGTGATGTTTTTTGATTCCATGTCTACAAAATATTGGTCAATTTCTTTGTTTAGAGTTTATAAATTGGAATAAATATATCACTTTCTATAAAATACCATGGCAAGCAACTTGCGCTTAAGCGGACATGATAGGACTCACCTCATACAGTTGGGACTTTGACCTAGTATCAAACGGTTACAAAGGACAGTGGGCCGGATCTAGGTGATTACACTTTCACACTTACCTTTTTAGCCCTAGAATTATTTTAAATCACCACCTTGATTGTAGGGTAGAAGTCTTGGTTAGGCATGTTCGAGTTATTATTATTTGAGCGAAAATATCTGTTTCTACACGTCTGTTTATAAAGTAGGACAGAAACAACACATCCGATATTAATTCAGTTAAGACCTCATTTTTTATATGAAATATGTTTTTGAGATACGTGTATTAGTATAATATTAAAGGAATATTAGTATAAATTGGAAGAATTATATCATTTTTTCTGTAAAATCTCAAGTTGGAAAAGTTTGAAAGATAAGTATAATTTATAGGATTGGGTTTCCCGATACAGTTGGGGTCACCTCTAGTCCCTGCGGGACTAAATACTACACTCAGACGTAATAGGAGCCACCTGATACAGTTGGGGTCTTGGCGTAGTATCAACAGGTTACAAAAGACAGTGGACCGGATCTGGGTGATTACACACTTTCACACTTACCTTTTTAGCCCTAGAATTATTTTTCTTGGCTAGGCATGTTCGAGTTATTATTATATGAGCGAAAATATCTGTTTCTACACGTCTCTTTGCAAAGTAGGACAAAAACAAGACAGAAGATATTAGTTATGCTAAGACCTCATTTTTAATATGAAATATGTTTTTGAGATACGTGTATTAGTATAATATTAAAGGAAAATTGGCAATCTATGTGAATCATATATACATCTAACTATTTTCTACAATAATTTTTCCTTTCTCTTAAAATAAAATAAAAAGTACGAACTCGTTACTATATTTGTGAATATATACATTTTAATGAAAGTTCAATAGTAGAAAACTTCCATTTTCTCAATTCTATGCATAATTCAGATAAAGACAATGATTTATTCGGTTTAAATTTAAACTGATAATCGAATTAAACCGAACTAAAAGATTTCTTTAATTAGGCAGTAACTTTGGTGGGTTAGGTTTATTACCATAAATAAAAGTAATTTCAAAATTCAGAAAAAGGTACCCCCACCAAAACATAGTTAAATTAATTACATAATTAAAGTAATGGTTTTTTGTAATTATTACTTATTAAAGTAAAAATCATTTTCAATTTCTAATTCTTTCCATAATTTAATTTTAAAATATTTTTCTCGGTTTAGTAAAAACGAAAAAGAATATAATCATGCAGTCATATCTGTCGATGAATAACGAAGAGGTCCCCATTTTTCCTATCTTACATAAGAATAATTTTACATAAATGGTTAGAAAAATGTATCGATAATTTTGTAAAAATGAAACACAAAATATCAATTATTGTATACCTAAATTATTAACAAAAATAATTTCAACACTAAATTATTATTATTAAATTTGTCGCGAAAATGTACTATCACATCTTGCCTTAATTATTTACACATAAAAACAATTTTATGTATATATATATATATATATATATATGTAACATTTGTGCTACACGAAATAATTTTAACGTGGTACATTCGTTTGTTGCAGGGTGGTTCTGCAATGTGGTGCATTGGCTTTCAGAAAATTCCGGGGCAAGAGATAACAATTTTAGGAGGTATAAATGCAAATTAAATTTTTTATTTTTTCAATTTTTTTTTAGCCCTATTGAATATAATGTTCTGTTTTTTCAATTTTAATTTTTCGGGTTTTTATGCAGACATTGTTTTAAAAGATAAAATCTTCGTATATGATCTAGCCAATCAACGAATTGGATGGGCTAATTATGATTGTAAGTTCCCAATCACTTCAATTTTCACTATCACGCAAATTTTAAAGTTTTTTCGTGAATATGAAATTATATATTTTTTGCGTTATTAGGTTCCATGTCGGTAAATGTGACTACAAGGACTAATTCACCGCGAAGTGAATTTATCGATGCAAACCAAATGAGTGATAGCAGTCCGATACCAATTAATACGACGAGTTTCATAGTATTGCACATATTAATGCTTAGTAGTTTCATATATGTGTTACTGTTGTCAGGTTTTTTCAACCATTTTAGTGTCTTTCTAGTTTTTATAGGAATCGGCAGGATTCAAGTGGCTCAATGTTATTATTTTTGAGCTTTCAAATTTGATCCTATGACAAAGAAGCGATACTGCTAAACTCAAGATCGAATATAAATTAGAAATATGACTTATTATTTTCATAGGGTTTAATATGATTGATTAGGATTATGAATCCTACAAAACATTGTAATTTGTAATTATGACTCGTATTTCTAGTATTGTATCATAAAACCATGATTCTAAATTTAAATTTTGAAATTTTTTGAATAAAATTACACAGGTTAATACAAAGTACAAAATTTTCGACAAATTCAAAGTGTGATAACAAATAAAATCTCTAATGAATTCAGTAAACCTAACAAAAAAAATATATATAAACAAATTATACTAATTAGTATTACACAATAAATAAATAAAGCCATTTTCTAATTTAGATTATTTAAATAATATTTTGACTAAATTATTTTATTTATTTATTTTTGCTAAATATGGACCACATTATCGAAGCCGGGTCACACACGCAATCACGGTATTAAATACCCGTATATGATACCCGACAATTCCGGGTACCATCGGAAAGGCAAAGTACCTTCTATCGAGCGACACGCGAATCGATGCGCGTGCGTATAAACCCACCACCATCATCGTTCAACGCAGAAAAACCCTAACCCTTCTTCTTCTTACCTTCTTCAACCATTTGCCGATTCCTTTCTCGGATTCTTCGCCAATTTGACTCTGATCTGAAGTTGATTGAGTTTTGGTTTAATGGCAGAGGAGGATCGGAGTGGTAGTGAGATGAGTGAGTATCCGTCGGAGGAGGAGGGAAAGGAGGAATATAGACGGGGAGGGTATCATGCGGTGAGGATTGGAGATATGTTTAAGAATGGCTGTTATGTGGTGCAGAGTAAGCTTGGATGGGGTCATTTTTCCACTGTATGGCTCGCTTGGGATACGCAGCGATTGGTATGTTTCTCCTTTACTCTCTTGTTGATATGAAACATTTGGTTTTGTTTGATGGAAGGAGTGATAAGTTCAAAGAGGACGAAAGTAATGAAATGTGAGAATCGATTGAGTAATTTTAGTATTGTATTTGTGTGTGATGACTGTGGTATGACGAATTGACGAGAGAATTTCCAGTTATGCGGAGATTCTTGTTTGATTCCTGAACTTTGTTTGGTTTCTGAGAAAAAAGTGCAGAGAAAACCATAACTTAAAAAATTTCAGTTCTAGAGTCAATGCTGAAAGGAATTTTCTAATGACTGAAACAGTCATTTTGTTTACCAGATAGTGCATTGGAGGCAATGCTTTTAGGAGTTTTTCAAATGATTGCAGAGAAACTTTTTTATAAGACATGTATTTGGGATTAGTTGTGGATGGTCATCTTGAAGTTATATTGTTAAAAGTGTAAGATTCTGCATTTGCTTTCTTTTGAGTGTGTGGATGCACTATTACAATGACTAATAGAAATAGTTCTCTATCAATTGTTGATCTTCACGTTTTTATTTGAGTATTTTGCAAATATAGACTATAAGGTCCTCCATTTTATGTTCTTCTCTATTTGAAAGCTAAGAATAGGTAATTTACAAAAATATACCTCTATTACAAATGTTTTGTTTGATTTCGTTAAAAAAAAAATTTGTGTTGATTTTTGTTTGGAGAATGGTTTTTGCCGTTAAATTTGGTTAAAATATGTAACAACTCAAGGAATTCATTGTTTGTAGCGTTACGTAGCTTTGAAAGTTCAAAAAAGTGCACAGCATTACACCGAGGCAGCAATGGATGAGATAAAGATCTTAAAACAGATAGCAGAGGGAGACCCAAATGACAAAAAGTGTGTTGTGAAGCTTTTAGATCACTTTAAGCATTCTGGGCCAAACGGGCAGCATGTTTGTATGGTGTTTGAGTACCTGGGAGATAATCTGTTGACCCTTATTAAGTATAGTAACTACAGAGGGATGTCACTCTCCATGGTTAAAGAAATTTGTTTTCATATTTTAATGGGTTTGGATTACTTGCACAGTCAACTTTCCATTATACACACTGATCTGAAGCCAGAAAATATATTGCTTATGACAAACATTGATCCAACAAAAGATCCTAGGAAATCAGGTGCTCCTCTCATCCTTCCGACCAACAAAGATAAAATTGTGTCAGAGTCCGGGACTCAGATCTATAATGGGGATCTGACCAAAAACCCAAAAAAGAAGATTCGAAAAAAGGCTAAGAAGGCAGCTCAGGATTTTGTAGGGAAGGAAGCATCTGAGGAAATTGAGGCTGATAGCAATGCACCTGCCTTGGAAGATTCAAATAATGATGCAAATTCAAATGGAGATTCTGCTGAAGAACAGGCCAATAGTTCTGTGGTTCAAGGTGAATCAGCAAAGAGGGATGCAATGAAGGATGTTTCCGAAATAAAACAGAGTCAGAGAAGAGGGAGTCGTTCAACAAGGCAAGTTCTGCTGGCCGAGCTTGATTTGAAGTGTAAGTTGGTTGATTTTGGAAATGCTTGTTGGACGTATAAACAATTTACAAATGATATTCAGACAAGGCAGTATAGATGTCCAGAGGTTCTTCTCGGATCAAAGTATTCAACACCCGCAGATTTGTGGTCCTTTGCTTGCATTTGTTTTGAGCTGGCCACCGGCGATGTTCTCTTTGATCCTCACAGTGGAGAGAATTATGACAGGGATGAGGTATGTCCACCTTTTATTTCTTTATATACTTGTAGTTTGATGAGTTATCTGATTGATTGGGGCTACATGGGATGTTAGATTTAATCTAGTAGTCGAGGAATTGTTTAACTCTAGTTGCCATATCGTGTAATGAATTAAATGGGTCAAAGATGCTGCATCCATCTGTCTCATTCGATCATATTACCTCATTGTCATTTTTACTATTTGTGAAATGTTAAGTGATGAATTCTTTTGGAAGTAATTATTTAAGAAATTTTTTATGTCCTACATAATTGTTGGCACTGTAACAAATTTCTGATTCCATAGGTAAGATGGAGACCAGTAGACAAGACACAGTCCATTGTGCCTTTGCATATTTATTTTTCTGAAAGAGTCACTATGATGTGTTAATCCAAATTTGATTTTTTAGAAGCGGTATTGAGGATGTAAGTTGTGGGGTTATGTTAGGTTTTCAACACATTATCTATTGTTTAAGCATTATAATGGCACATGCAAATTCAAATCTGTGAATTAGGTTAACGCACTTTTGTCATGTTTTGCTGTATTTTGAATTCATTTTTGCTTTATAGGATCACCTGGCACTGATGATGGAGCTTCTTGGATTGATGCCACGCAAGGTAACATGTTATAACTTGATCCCATACCGATTCCTTTGAAAAAATTAAGATAACCAAGAGAGAGCAGTATAGTAAAATAGAGAAGAGAAAGAGAAGCAAGAGAGCAGTTTTTTATACACGGTTCTCTCTCTCTGTCAAATATATATATGCATGCATTCTATTCTGAGTCAAATTTTTAACATTTCCCGCATATAGCATTGGGTGGTCGCTATTCTCGGGATTTCTTCAATCGATATGGGGAGTTGAGGCAGATACGCCGATTAAGATATTGGCCTCTCGCTAAAGTGCTTAGAGAAAAGTATGATTTCAGCGAGCAAGACGCCAATGATATGGCTGAATTTCTTGTTCCTATTCTTGATTTTGTCCCTGAAAAGAGACCTTCTGCCGCTCAGCTACTTACTCATCCATGGATCAATGTCGGCCCCCGACTTCTTGTGCCATCTACAACTGCTATTCAATCCCAAGATACCGATTGGAGTATGTGTGTTAAAGAGAGGAAGGAGAAGGACGAGAGGGAGGCGATGAAGGTTGGAATTGGGAATATCGCCATAAATGGAGCTTCAGAAGCGATAAATGAACCTCAACCAATACTAAACCCGCCAAAAGAGACATAACTGACTCGACCAGGTATCATTTCATTCCATACTATTGCGATTCTTTAATATTTGGTTAATTGCACTTTGCACCCTATAGTATGCTAGAATTGCCAAGAGACCCTTAAAAAGTTGCACCTAACTCCTTTGTAGTTTCCACAGTATTTGTCAATCCCGTTAGTGTTTAGTTCAAAACTAAAGAAAAAATGCGAAAATACCCTCTTTAAGATTTGAAGAACATAATCAATTTCATTGATTAATCAATTAAACCTCTACAATGAGAATATGCAAATATAGAACAATTATCCAAAACAGAAAACAACTATAACTCTCTAACTAATAGCTGAACTAATTCTCAAACCAATATGCCTGCTAAGCATTAACATAAACTTCATTCTTAACACTCCCCCTCAAGTTGGAAGTATTTGATATATATCAAGAACTCCCAACTTGTCTAGTAAATAGTGAAATTGTCTTCTACCCAATGGCTTTGTAAGAATGTCTGCAGGCTGCTCTTCTGTTTTAATGTGTTGAGTACAAATCAATCCTTCTTGAATCTTTTCCCTAATGAGATGACAATCAATCTCAATGTGCTTTGTCCTCTCGTGAAACACTGGATTTGAAGTAACTTCAGGTCAACAAACTCTCCAACTCCAAGATTTTCTTCTGATCTAACAGAAAACATGGGGATTGAAACACAGGCACCACGCCACGTCATTTCCTAGTGGAATAATTGATAGCTCATGAGCATCATATGGAGTTTGTGAGCAACAAATATATACATATAAATCACAAACAAATCGCATACCCGCATCATGCCATCTGAAAGTACAACATATCTTGGTTGACTACTTGAATAGTCCATGGACAATTCCCTATTGGGACCAATTTCTAATGAAAACTTCCCTGCCTTACTGTTTTTGCAGTACTTATACGTAAAACACTTGTTAAGGAATAGAAAGGAAAGGGAACATGGAAACTGCCAAAATATGGATAGAATAAAATAATTGATACCAATTTTATTGGATGAAGATTTCCAAAAGGATATTTGAGTGGAAAATCACCCTTTTGTATTACACAGCCTGCTTCCCAATATTGAGTCACCAGC
>JAYMTB010001406.1:0-10938 GCA_036897585.1 Francoa sonchifolia
AAATTACCTAATATTAAAAAAAAAAAATTGCTTTGACCCACGTTGACCGGGCTTCAGGCCAGCCCAGACTTTGACCAGGTTTCAAGCTGTCCCGAGCTTTGACCAGGCCCGGGCTTTTTGTGCACGGCCATTTTGGGGTATGGGTATAAATTCAAAATGCAAAAATGTGGTTAACCCTAAAAATGATGTAGTTAATTTAAATCTTAAATACTAGTGAAATAGAAAAAGCGACGGTTGAGATGGATAGGAATGAAAGGAAAAGAAGGGCTGAGATCAGAGTTAGGAATCTGATCGGTGATGTATGCTCATAGGTAATAAAGAGGTGAAAAACTTTATAATAAAGTCTAAGAGAAAGATCGAAATGTCTGGCGGCTTCAAGACGAAGATGGAATAAATCTCTCAACTTGCCAGAAACGAAACAATCGGAGCATGAAAAATTGGCCGAGATGGTACTATGGGAGATTACATTAGGAACTGCTTATTTTCTTGGTTTAAAACGAACATATCGCCTCGCTCTTAAGCTTCAACGTCGCCTCATTAGCCCTAAGCGATCTAGAATTCGCATATTTGCTCAACAGTAACATCTCTCTCCTTTTATCTATTCATTTCTTGCATCTATAGTATAATAGTTTGATTTGGAATGTGTTCCGGTTTCTGGTTATGGAAATCTTATTTGATTTGTTTAATTTGCATTGCATTGATGAATTTGTTTAAATAATGGAGGAAGATGAATGTATGCGGATGGATCGTGTTTATATGTGGTGACTTTGTTATTATAATGTGAAGGTTAGGTATTTGGTAGACCGACATAGCCATCATATGTAGGTTTTCCATTTTATAGTCTGTAGCAAATCAAGAACAGTTGACAATCAATTTTGATTGATGTTGTATCAGTTCTTCATTTGGAAACGCAAAAGTTGGAGCTATACTGAGAAATTGGTTGTTAGATGGATTGCCTTAGAATTTTGTTAAGAACATAGTTTTGCAAACAAATACTAATTTTTTGTGTGGTTTTTCTTTACAAGAAATGTAATTTTTGACATCTTTTTACCACTCGTGTTTGTGACAGTCCTCTAAAGTCATATACATTCCTTCTTATGATTAATGATTTGAGTGGGCTGTGTTTGTCATTTATTTAAGCATTAGCAGGTGATAACATTTATTCCCATGGTAAAGGCTTATCCCTAGTTATTATCATGACAGAATACCAGATGAGGTTAAGTACCTCTTTTGAACATTAGTGTGTCGATGATATAGATCAATAAACTTAATTTTATACGTTTCTTAATTGAAGTTTCTTCAATCGTACATTGTCAGTTTTAAGTTACAGCTTGAATTCAATACTAACTAATACTATTTCCTAACAAGCTTCTCCTTTGAGAAGAGTCATAAGTGCATTATCTAATTCTTTTGAAAACGATATAACAATGTAACTCATCTTTGGCTGCATAAAGACCATTTATATCCGCTGCACAACTGGTTGAAGGTATAATTCAACATTTAATAAGCACAGGACACTTGGGAGATCTTTAGTTTAGAAATTTTTTAGGCCACCTTGCATTTTAAGTCAAGTTTAATGTTGGAGATAGAAGTGGCACTTGATTACTACTTTGCAATTTGAGGAAAGTCATAATATCTGCTTCGCAAAGTAACATTGGCGGACTTTTGATACTTGGGCTCTTACACAAATTATAAATTTCATTCAATTTTACAAATAAAAATTGTATTTTCATTTTGAAGTTGAATCCGATAAATTTAATAG
This sequence comes from Francoa sonchifolia, assembly GCA_036897585.1. NCBI lineage: Eukaryota > Viridiplantae > Streptophyta > Magnoliopsida > Geraniales > Francoaceae > Francoa > Francoa sonchifolia. Next base: position 1,763 of record JAYMTB010001406.1, read on the forward strand.
TTACCATATCAAATAATTCATGAGAGGTGTGTTAGATGCATAGTTTAATCAAGAATTCAAAATTACATATTTATTTATCCTAAAGCATAAAAGAAATATAATTTATTCTTTTGTGTATACATATCAATATAGCTCTCTAAGGTATTAATTTAATAGATTGAGTGTATATTTCATAAGCTTCAACCACTTACGAGTGATAAAAATTAGTCGATAAGATGTCCGACCCAATACAGTATCATACTAAAACAAGGATCTATGTCTTGTGTTTTTCTATGAGATTGGTTTACAGTTAAAACAATACCTATAATAATTTCTTTTACAAAAGATCACAGGTTTGTTGTAATTGAATGGTGGCGGAGACCTTATTAGAGTAACATCATGAAATATAAACACATATTTGCATGTTCAAGTACCAGTGCTTCATGGAAACAGCTAGTTGTACCTACACTTGATTTTGTGTTTGTCTATGTTGAATGGTTCATCATTGCCTTTGATATCTTGAGAAGTTGAGCCTATTACAACAGTTTGCTTCTGTCCTTGTGCATTGTTATCCAAGATTGATATTCGAAATGTCCAAAACAGTAATCATGACCATAAAAGAAAAGTTCTTATATTCTTATTTCTTATATGATATTTCTATGTACTGTTCAATCCTTCATCATTCCCTTGATAACTTGTGGCAAAGTACAACAATTTGCTACTATCTTAGTAAATTGTGATCCATGCTCTGAAAATCGAATGTAGCAAATTTTTCATTCTAAAATACTAATTACGGCAGTCAAAATTTATTATAGTTCTGTCCTTATTTGCGTTTTAAAAAATATAAGATTGATGATTATAATATCAATACAACACCTAGTTAGATTGTGAAGAAAAAAAAGTTTTATAATGTTTAAATTAAATATCAGCTTAATAATTGAACAATATATCTAAGCAAAGGTATACCATGTTCTTGTTCCCCTCTAATGTACCTTAGACGCCATGGAAAAGTTATTCTGGTGCTTCCTGAACCTTTTATGTGTTTATTTTGCTTCCCGCGTACAGTAGAATGGCTTAGTTTTTGGGGATTTCATGGCATAAACATATATAACATCTTCTACAGGGGTTGGTAAAACCAGAACTGCTACACATTTAATATAACGGCCTGTCCTTTTTTGTGTTTTCTTAACGACATTAGTTATAGTGTTGGTATTTACCTACACCAACTCTCTTAAACTGGTTCAATATAGAAAAGGTCAATTTTATATGATTGCTTAAATGAATGATTGGTCCCTCACATAGCATTTTCATGGAATTATTAATATGATATGAATTGCATCCATTTTCCTTGATTGCATTCAATATTATCAAGGTACTCATTTTTAAATTTACAATCAGCAATTGCTCTTTTATGAACCAATTAGTGTTTTGGGTTTTCGGTGTTGTTCTTGCTTGAGTGGCTATATCTCTGCAGGTCTTTAATGATTATAGTCTTGAAGCAATGTTCCTGCTGCTATTGTTTTTTTTAAGCAGGAGCTCGACATTAGAAAAAAGTCTTTAAATATATGGCATGGTCCATGATTTTTCTAAATAAAATTCAAACATACAATGTGCAAAAGGATAGAAATGATGAGCCCAAAGTCTAATAAAGTGAAGGGCCATGCGGCCTACAAATACATGGAATAAGAGAAAATGTGTAACTGGGGAGTATGTTGGTACCTACAACTTTGTATCCTTATTGTATTGCTTATGCAACAAAAACAATGTCATATAACCAGCAGTCATCACCTAGCATTATATGAGATCTACGTTCTTTTTATGATATCCTTTTTAGTACATTTCGGCCTCTTTCGATCGTTAGGATATGATAGGATAGGATAGATGTCAAATTTAAGGCTAAATTATAAGATGAATTGGAGAATTGAGGGATATGGATTAGACCATATCCCATGTGCGTAGGATAAAACATATACCACCTTTTCTGTTAGATATCTATATCCTATGTACATGAGATATAAAGTAGTTTTTATGATTCCATTATCCAAATACATAATACAATTTAGTCTGAAACATAGCACATATCCTATCCAATTCAATCACGACAATCAAACGTAAGGCTACATTTGATCATCAGAATAGAATATGATAGGATATGTCATGAATTTTAGCCTCAATTGCATGATGCATTTGCATAAGGGATCATAAAAACTAGTTTATATCCTATGTTCATGGGATATAAATATCTAAAATAAATGGTGGTATATACTTTATCCTATGTACATTAGATATAACACATTTTAGCCTCGTTTGACCACAAGGTTAGGATAGGATAGGATATATGTTAAGTTTAAGGCATAATTATATTATGAATTGGAGATTGAGAGGATAAAAAATGGGCTATATCTTATGTAAATAGCATAAAACATATACCACACTTTATTTTGGATATCTATATCCTATGTATGTAGGATATAACTTAGTTTTTATGATTGCATCATGCAATTTACACTAAAATGCATTAGATGTCCTATCCTGACAGTTAAACGTAGCTTTATATCCTTTCATTCTCCAATATCTTATGCAAGTTAGCTTAAATTTAGTTAATGTCCAATCCTATCCTATCCATGCGGTCAAACGAGACCTTAGGCTATGTTTGACCGTCGGGATAGGATAGGATAGGATATAATGGATTTTAGTGTAAATTGCATGATGTATTTGAATTAAGGGATCATAAAACTAACTTATATCATACATACGCGGGATATAGATATTCAAAACAAAGTGTAGTATATGTTTTATCTTATGTACATAGGATATAGCCCATTTTATATCCTTATTCTCCAATTTATCCTATAATTATGCCTTAAACTTAACATATATCACATCTTATTTTATCATATCCTATCCTTGCAGTCAAACGAGGCCTAGCGTACTTTGATAACTTGTATAGGATATGATAGCATGTAATATATAGTATTTGTTTGAATAATCGTATCATAAGAACTAGTCTATATCCTATGTAAATAGTATATAAAAATCTAATAGAAATTGTGTATCTACTATTATCTATGTAAGTAAGATATATATATTATTTTATATCCTTTCATTCTTTGATACACCATCTATTTTAGCCTAAAATATTAACATATCCCATCCTAGCCAAGCAATATGACAAGACATTTAAAAGTATTGTGACATCATGCTCATCCGCTGGTAGTGCTGATGAGTTCTATACATTTATCATCAATTAAGATGCAATAGGATTGTAGTGTTGTGAGATTTTTTGGTATGTTTCTTAGATTTTATTATCTGAAATTATTTTTCGCTTTCAAGTTATCGAACAAAATGAACATTCTAAGTAGCCTATAATACACTGTATAATGATCATGAAATTTTTTACTCATCCGGTTGTGTAAATGGCCAGATGGATAATTCTAGTTTGAAACTAATATTGCTTCTGTCCCCATTTCAGACGAACACGTGCTATATTTGATGTAGCACTGAAGGTTCATCAGAACATACAAGAGAGAGACATAGAAGTTGGAAGGAATCTTGGTAACTGGATCTTACGATGGCTCGACCGGATGAAACCATCAGCTCAAATCCGTGGTTCTTCGCCAGGAAATTCTCCCTCTTCTGGTATCACAAACATGAAAATGACTAAGCAGGCACCTAACTCCTCCCACCTGAAAGCTCCTGGGAGGAGCCAGACATCCAGAAATGGAGAAACTGATAGGCATCTGTTTACATCCACAACAATCACAATGATGATGCGGCAACCAAGGCCATCAGGGACTATTACCCAGTATAGGCACTTGGGAATCTCAAGGGCACGATTTGAGGGAGTCCTGCGCCAGGACATAGCGCATTTCATTAATAAAAACTGAATACTAAGTCTGTTTTTTTTTTCTTTTTGTTGTGGATATATATGAATACCGAACTTGGAGGATTTTCTTTTTCATTGTTTCAATAATTTGTTAATTCTCATATATCTGCTGGATTTTGTGTATGTCTGCAAGTCTGTCTTGGTTCTGATTATAGATTATCAGGAATATTGTTGTTAAAGGTAAAATCAGATTATAGAGCAAAAAGGAAATTGGGATATAAGATGAGACTAATTAATTCAATAAAATAAAAGCATTGATTGCCTATAAATGGTCTTACTTTCCATTTATTAAATCTTCTGATTGTCCGACCAATTAATTCATATTTTTATTTACTCAATTCCTATTTGAATTTGAATTTGAATTTGAGTTAATAAATTACATATCAATTCATTTATCAACAAAATCATCACAAACAACCTGGCAAAGGTAACCACCAATGCTAAAAGGAATTTCCACCTGCTCATTCACTTTCAGCTCTCCTTCATTATTCAACCACTGAAGGCGGTATGGTCTAGGGTGCTTTAGGGTCGTCAATCTCAATTTAGAAACGAGAGTAGAAGAAGCAACATTGGTGTAACTACCACCATCAATAATTAGACCGCATACCTTTCCAAGCACGTTACACCGGGTGTGGAAAATGTTTTCCCGCTGTTCCTCATCCGTTTTGGTTTGGATGCTCAAGTTGCGTCGAATCACTAGCAACTCTCCTTCTTCAGCAACGGGTTCTTCTTCACTTTCACTTTCACTTTCAAAATCACCGTTTGCTTCTCTAATAATAATGTTCCTCCGATTAGGACATTCAGAAGCTATATGCCCTCTTCCTTGACACTTAAAACATCGTATGTCACGAGTTTTAGTGTTGGGAGGTAGATCAAGAACCTTTTCCACCAGATGTAGACGTTGAGGCTTTGGTAGATTCCATCTCCCCCACTCCTTTAGGAGCTGTCTTCGCACCAAGGGAAGAGTTGGAACTTCCCACAGGTTTGGATGGCTTGTATACTCCTCTCAAACGTTGCCTTTCAACCCGAATTTCTAGTTAAATCACATATGTTTGCAACTCCACAACATCAGCAATTTATTTTTTTAATCCTCCAATAAAACGAGCAATGGTCTGTTTCGGGGGCTCGTTGAGATCAAACCTTATCATAAGCTTCTCAAATTCTTTAATATAATTGTCAACACAAAGGCCACCTTGCCTAACAGATTGTAGCTTAAGAAAAAGCTCTTGCTTGTAGTATTGAGGAACAAATCTCCTCTTCATGACTTCTTTCATTTCTCCCAAAGTAGAAATAGGTTCAATTCCGTCATGTCTTTGACGAGCTCTCAGATTTTCCCCCCATAAATTAGCATAATCTGTAAACTCAAGGGCATCAAGCTTTACCTTCTTGGTTTCGGTATACTCTTGTCAGAGATCTTCTCAACTTTTTCCACCCATTCTAGGTACTCATCGGGTGAGCTAGTACCACGAAAGGTCGGAATCTTCATTTTGATGTTATCAGATTGCCTCCGTTGCCTACGCTCTCTAGGCATCTCTTCATATTCATCAAAGTCTTCATGGTCTTCGTCATCTACATGTCTAGGCCTTCTTTGGGCTGTTGTCCTTGAGGATGTTGTTGGGGTGGCGCCATGTTGGTCGTCATCCACTCCATGAGGTGCAGCAATTTTGCCATTTGATTCTCAAGACCTATAAGTTTTGCTTGGTCAAAGGTCATTCCTCTTTGAATGGGAGAAGGGTTGTTCTCGCCGGAAGTAGAAGGGGTTCTTTTGTCACTCATGATCAAATGGACTAGAGCCGAATCTCTGATACCAAATGATAAGATCCCACAAAGGTTTCGAAAGAAAACAAAGGGGGTCTAAGAAGAATTCGATCGCTAGTCCGTTTAGAGTGAAACACAAAGCTGCAAATAGAAGTAAAATGAGAGCTAAAGATGGAAGGAACCTTGAACTATGCTTGATAAGGAAAATCCGCCACAAACAAAGCACAAGGGATTGTCCGCCACAGTTAGGATGGCTCTCTAACTGATAAGAACGATAAATGATCAAACTCCAACTCACATGGAAGAGAGAAGAAAATACACACTCAAAGTGTTCAAATGTTCAACTGATGATCTATTCATGGGAGGGGAGTACAAGCCTTATATAGGCCAAGAAACAATAAGTACAATGCATGAACCACTTAATTAAAAGGCTAGGAACTTGTATCAAGACTCCTAGTACAAGTAACACTAATTAAAATAGCATTTAAGAACTATTCATGAACTCTAGTGGTGCATGAAGTTACATTACTGAAGACATGCACTAAAATTAAATACTAGTAGGTTCATGACAGATTCATGAACTAATTGCTTGAAGCTTGGTACATCCTCCTTGTGCAATACGCCACTCTTGTTGATGAAACGACTTAATTACCCTCAAGGCTTGACCAGGTAGAGTAAATGGACGATTTTACCCCTTCAGCGAGTAATTTGGCCTTGGTAAGAATTTTCTCCATGATGTGGCACATCATACATGTTACAAACAACGCATCAATCCGCTACATATTTTGAATGCAGATATGTTACATGCAGTTTATATCTTTGTTACAAACGGATTGATGGAATAAGATAAATGCTACAGATCTTTGCGTTGTTAAAACATAAAGATACCTGTGATATCTTTGCTTACTAATATGGATATGTTACATGTAGTTTCTAATTTCATATGTTGTTCTATATTGTAACATGTAACATGTTATAAACTGATTGATGTAATACAGATCTTTGCCTTACATGTATAAACCTGATTTATGTGATAAGTTATATACTATGTGTATGTAGTTTATAACATGTAATAAGATATAAACTATTTTAATTATTTACTAATTTATAAGAACCAATAACTCTGTTTAATGCCAATTTTTTGTTCTTCCTTGGCAAGCCTTAGCAGCCCTCTACATTAGGCCCTTATCCCATAATTTCCTAAAACGTTTACTCATAGTACGAGTATCTGGTTCATGATTCTAGAGATATGTTCTCATGTTAGCAGGCTCGGTGTTCTATTGTGTGCTGGGATAATTTCTTTATGCTGTTTTTCGATTAGGTTTTAGCAAAGAATGCTCGTTTTGAAATGTGTCACTTTTATGATGTTGTGCATGTTGATGTTAGGAAAATTCTGAATAAGTTCTGAATATAGAAATTGACTGTCTTCCTGTATAGCCATGTTACTTGATAACAGATCGAGGAGCCATATTCATCTTCATAAAGACACCTTTTGATCAGTTTTGTTCAAGAAATTTGCAAATGCCAGCATATGCTCACATATAGGTATTGTGTATATATATATATATAGGTATTGTTTACTATTTCCAAGTTAAATTAGTTTGCTTATATTTATATTTTGCAAATTATTTTTTTAATGTTTTAATTATATTGTTATCGTACTTGAAGCCAAAGTGGGAATCAAAATGCATTTATAGGAACTAGGACGATTTAGGATTTAGAAGACTTACAACTTAGGATTTATTACTTAGGTCATAGAACATAGGACTTGCAACTCGACGTGTACAACCAGAACGCGAAGTTGGCATCTTGGCCTGTAGCTCACAGGTACTTTTCTTGTCTCCAGTTTCTTAATTTACTCTGCTTTTCTCCTATGTTTCACCTTGTTTTTAGCTGTGTTTAAAGCTGTACAGGGACTGGATCTTTGATGTTTGGTTTTGGAAAGGATGGATGGCAGATATACGAAGATCCCCGATGTTAAGGTACTTGTTTGATTGAATTTTTGATATATGTATCTGATATATTATTTTGTATATATAGGCAGATTATCTGTTGGACGCCAAGCACAAGCACGGATACGAAGTGTTACATAGAGATTCCGGATGAAGGTATGTGATTTATCAGATTATTTTTTATATATGCATTTAAGTTTTGTTTGATCAGGAAGCTAAATCTACGACTGCTTATGAGGCCGAAGTCAAAAAGTTACAATTGGAGCGGGATGAATTCCAGACGATGGTGATCAGTAATCAGGTCAGTACACTTGTTTATCGTAGGTTCTTTGCTGTACTTTGACAGATGCTTTTAGAAAATGTTTATACATTGAAAGCTCTCAATATATCAGATATTGCTGAAACAGCAAGGAAGGACTCAACAAATACACGAGATGAAGAAGGAAAAGGAATACATAAAGCTGCCGGTAGGATCTTCTTTCACGTATCCAAGATATATTTATATTTAAATCATAGGTTGTTTAGGTTCAGAATAGACTTGTGAGATGGAAAATGTTACGAGAATTTGAATTTGGGTTCCATTATTATGTAATTGCAGCAGAGGCTGAACCACGTATTAATGGAGAAAAAGAAGGAATGGAGATCAGGCATGGAGATAATGAATTTGCTTCAGGTATTAGTTCATAAATTACAGTACCCCTTATAGTTTAAGGAACGAGAGTTCTCCCTTTTCATGTTTGGTGTATGGTATTGACAGGTAGATGCTTATGAGGCAAAAATTAAGAACTGATGGCAGAAAATACTGATTTGCTGGCGTTGCAATGCAGGTACGTTTTATTCCTACCACTTTCATAAGTCCATCAGCGAAAAAAAACAGAAAAAGTATGATGTTCCTCGGTGAAGATGAATGTTATGGAGGTTACAAATCCAAGGCCTAAACATGAAGTATAAGAATGTAACACAGAAATGAAATTTTTTATTCAGATGTTTATAATCTGTATCGAGTAGATTAATCAACTGACAGCCCATAACTTAAAATGAATTGTACATAATGAAGAAGCATAAACACAATGCATATGATTTTATTGTGTTTGCAGAAGATAATCTGGTGCGAAATCTGGCTCCAAGCACATTGCTGAAAATTGTTATGAAGAGAGATTCAGGTGATAGAAAGGTATGCGCTCTGAATTTTGCTTTATACTTGTAAGATATATTGCTTGTTTTTCAATTTCTAGACTTTGCAGACTATCACTATCTGCATCGATCGGATTAAGGGAATCGCAAAGCGTTACAAAGAGAGATTCAGATGATACAAAGGTATGTTCTGAATTTTGCTTTATGCTATTAACATATATTGCTTGTTTTTCGGTTTCTAGACTTTGCAGACTATCGCTATTTGCATTGATCGGATTAAGGGAATCACAAACGTTACGAAGAGAGATTCAGATGATAAAGAGGTCTGTGTTCTGAATTTTGCTTTATGCTTCTAACATATATTGCTTGTTTTTCGGTTTTAGACTTTGCAGATTATCTCTATATGCATTGGTCGGATTAAGGGAATCGCAAATGGCCACCATGAGGCTGTCACAAACAGGTTGGTT
>JAYMTB010001407.1:0-10936 GCA_036897585.1 Francoa sonchifolia
CCTTCCGAAAAGTTGCACATACAGCAATAAACACACATCTTCATGATAGGTCTTCCATTCAATTCCGATAGGCTCAAATCTCCACTGAATTTTGAAAAAACGATTTATATTGAAGAAGAAAAATGAAATGAAAGAAGAGAAAATATTATAGAATACCTGCCATGAGAAGAATTGTCATTTTCACTGACCGAAGTTGTTGCTTCAATTGATACTATTTCAGTCACTTGTTGCGCAATTTGGTTTGGCTAACCAACATCCTGCAAGTTGTTGATTCAATTGATACTTTTCCCGTAAGATTTGTTTAAAATTTTATTGCCACAACAGAGTTAAGAAACAAGATTGAGAGAATGAACTAGAGTTTCAATTGCAGAGGCATCTCGCAAAGCCACTAAACTCCTGCAATCCTTAAACTTGGGAAATGGCATTGAGGTGTTCCTATTCTCCTTCACTAAAAAAGGTAACTACGAACACAATATGAACTTGGAAAAGTACAAGAAGAATAAACATAGTTAAAAGAGTTGTATTTAAGAAAATATCGAAATGCCTGCCAACACTTCAATCTACGTGAGAATTGTTGCAATTTGATTCATCACTGGTTTTGCAATTTGCTCTAGTAAAAGAAAAACCTTTATAGATGAAACCTCAGTTTTTCCTACAACACACCAAAAGCGGTAAAATGAATACTGAAGAAACACAAAACTAGAGAAGATGTAATTGTTGCGCTATATTTCTCTTCTTCCACGATCTGTAACAATTGCATCTTATATGCAAAATTCTAAGAGTATAATATCATATAATCCGTTACATTTTGTATAATTTGCTAATGTTCCGACAATTACAAGTCACATTCCGTCATAAATTCTAAGTCCTATGACCAATGTGTCCAGTGCACCAAGTGTTGTTAAGTCCTAGGTGTTAGACTCATAAGTGTCCTAAGTACAAAGTGGCTTATGTCCAAGTGTCCTATGTTAGTGAACCTAAGAACCAAGAATCTATGCCAATCTATGACCTGTTCTTGTCGGAACAAAAGCAAATCATAATTTCGAGTTTAAAATTCTACATATCCAGTTGTATGTTGTTACCATACAAAGAATTTGAGAGTTAGAAACATACATACCGAATATTTGAAAAACACGGAAGAATTACAGTTCCTTCAACACTTGCTCTCGAAGAAGTGTCATTCGGCACTCCACCTCCGGAATCTTTCTTCCTGTGTTACAAGTGAATCACTATTCAATTCGGCAAGAAGAATTTTTTGCACATCTGGTTTCAATAAGACCGCAAAAAATTTGAAGTTAGTCAAATTTCATTTTTTTTCCAAGAAATCAAAGGCAAAATTGCTCTGAAATCTCAGATCAATATGAAAAAACAAACACCCAAAAAGCAAAAGTTTGTCATATTTCAAATCCAGGGAGTAAAACCCAGAAAAAACTTGTAACTTGAATGGGATGGATGGGTAAGATCTCGTAAAAGCACCATGGAATTACACCTTCTGTTGTTGTGTCTCTCTGTATATCATCAGCAGCAATTACAACTTACAAAATTACAACAAATACCCACCCTTAAATTAAATCCTACAACAACAATTATATCACTCACACAAACCCTTTAAATCCTATCCTATATATTACCTGCAGGAATCAATAATTACGAAAGATTAGTAGAAGAAAAGGCATCTAAAGAATTTAAATAGACAAATAACCACCTCTGAGTGAGTCCATAGGGTCTTTCATTCCTCATCATGAATCCGTCCATCATATGCAGCAACCCGAAACTCATTAATTAATAAGAGATATGATGGTTTCAGATTTAACAACAAAAAACACATTGCAGATTGACTAACAAAAAACAAATCATAAAGACATTAATTTCAATTCAGTTATTCATACTAATTTAATTTACAAGTCCATTGACAAACACACAACAACAAAATCCGATTACAAACAAAACCCAAAAAATCAGATTAATAAAGATGATGAGTACTGCAGTTATCATCATCTTTTTATTGATCTGAAAATCCCATAATCAATTTCATGTTTTCTAAGAAAAAAGAGGCAAATTCCTCTGAGTTCTCAGATCAATATTAACAAACAAGCACTTCAAAAAGCAAAAAAATTTCAGATTCAGTTTCTGGGAGTAAAACCCAGATCAAAAATCTGAAGCGAAAAAAAAATAAAGAACACAAATTTATCAACACAAACAAGAAAAACAGGAAACATTACCTTTCTGATTCCTCTGCTTCTGTTGATCTTTCATTCCAGCATTGAAAGTTCCCTCTTACCATTACCATTACCATTGTTGATTTTATGGAATTTCAATCAGAGAGAGAGAGAGAGAGAGAGATGGGGAGGAAAAGGGATGAGTATGGAAGAGAATTTATAAGTGGGAGAGAGGAGCGTCTGCAACGGTCATATTTCATGATCATATGTTGTATTTTGAATTTCAAAAGTGATTGACGTAGGAGATTTTGACACGTCTTCATCAGTGGGCCCCACAATGTAAGACAAATTTTATTGCTTCACATGTAAGGGATCCTTTTTCACATGTCGTCTTCCAGTTGGTTCATCTCTCTAAGTTTGTACACGTGTCTTGTTTTTATTAGCTATTGCATGGTGTCGTGTTGCTTCCATTTTTAAAACTCACAATTCAAATAATATTTTGGAAGTTGCAGTTCTACTGCCATATCACATAAATACAACTTAGTTATTGATCTAATAATTAAACATACACATTTAGTAGTAATTTTAGGGTTTGTGTTTTATTTTTTTACAGTCTCATCTCATATTTGTTTTTGTATGTTGATTTTATTTGGTTTGTAAAATATCAGAAAAAATATTGCTGATATAATACTTTGGTCAATGACTTACATTATATATATCAAAAATGGTAAATATTTAAAATTAGTATTTAGTAAATAATGTATAAAGATTGTTACTTGTTATATTGTAGATATTATTCCGAAGATATTATATAGTTAATTATATTGTATACAGACAAGTAATTCACAATTTTGGGGATTTATAGTTTACCAGTTTTTCAAAAGAGACATGCTTAGATTAAGAAATATGAGAAATTTGTGGCTTTTTAAAAATATTGGTTGTAGTTTTCATGAAGCATGTTTTAAGGTTAGATCATTTTCTTGTTCCTCTTCGTCACCATTATTGATGCTCAATCCTGGCCTATTTCTCGGTTAGACTTGTCATGTTTTTTCTCTCCATGTGACATGAAACATTACACTGTTAAAAAGAATCAAACTTGGAGGAAACATGAACTCGATTAGGCCTATTGGGTTGGTTCATCACACGGTTGGCTCACTTACATAAACCCTTATAACTGCTCTCTTTATTTGTCCAATCCAACAATTCCTACGTCTCCAATTAAGCCGCTTCCTCCTATTGAAACGCTCTCTTCTATTATAACAAGTTTTTGCTATTCCGATATATCAACTTATGAATCTACGTTTTTGTTTTCGAATAAATTGGAGCCTGTAATATCAACAAGATTGAGCCAGAAGTTGGTAAAAAAGATTGTGTTAACTTCAGCACCATCAACCACATACCAAGACCAAGACAAGACCAAGAGTGTTCAGTTATGGCTATCCAAGGTCCGGGCGATGATCGCAAACTTATGTTTTGTAAACTGGGTGATAACAAATGGACTCACTTGTCCAATGATACTCTTACGGAATATCATGATATAATATATTTTCATCCGCACAAAAAATTTTATGCCCTATCCGATTATGATCATATTGAGGCATGGGACCCAATGATCCTAGTTGTCCAAAAAAATCTACGGTTATAACATTTTTTCCTTATGACGAAAAAGAACCCGGAGCTTAGTTGAGTCCAACGATAATCTTTTGCTTGTAATTAGGTACGATAAGTCAAGGTTGAAGAAAACAGTGGAATTCAAAGTGTCCAGATTTGATTTTGAAGCGAGTGATTGGGTGAATGTGAAAAGTTTAGGCAATGAAGCTTTGTTTTTGGGTGTGAATGCTAGTGTTTCTATTGGTGCTTCTGGGTTTGCAGGATTGAAAAGGAACTGCATTTATTTTACAGAACAATTTAGTATTTTAGTTTTGAGTAATATACAACATCCTTGAATTGGTTTAGAAATTTGGAAAAGAAAAAACACACTTTCAAAAGCCTTATTGGTTGTAGTAATTGAGAGCCTTTCAACTTTATTTCTCCTACTCTTTTATTGCCATTTAAATTCATATATTTATTATTTTAATTGAGTCAGATTCTCTTCCAAGAAATAAGAATATACACTTAATATATTCATTTATCTATTAAACAAACTTAAACTTATAATTTGTATCAAAAATATTCCGTTTTTGTTACTTCAACTGCCTCAGATTATCCTCAATGCTCAGAATCTTATGGCAGGAAACAAATCTGCACTTCTGGCTGTTCCATGGCTGGTAAAGCTTTCCAACTTGTTCTTAAATTCTACTTAATTCAATTTTTTCGATGCTAAGAGATGGGATTACATATCCAAATTTACCAAAGGAAGGATGCTATAAATGCAGGGTATGCTTACTGGTTTGCTTGGAAATATTTCACTGCTGTCTTACTTTGCAAAGAAAAGGGAGAAAGAGGCAATTGTAGTTCAAACATTGGGAGTGATTTCAATTTATGTTGTGATTGCTCAGCTTGCACTGGGGGAGGCCATGCCTTTGCCTCACTTTCTTGCGACTTCGGTTGTGGTGGCAACTGGTCTTGTTTTGAATTTCATGTATTACTTTGATTTGCTTAACACTGGAATCTGGCATTTCTGGGAAGATTTTATGACTGTTGGTGGACTATCTGTCCTTCCTCAGGTAATCTTTCATGTATTCACACGCACACGTCTATTTGCTTTTATTTATAACCTGTTTATATACCTATGTTCCATTTAAGGGAACTTAAATACTTGTGAACATGTTATTACAGGTTATGTGGTCTACATTTGTCCCGTATATTCCAAATAGTATCTTGCCTGGGGCGATAGCTTTTGTTGTAGCCGTGATGACAGTTATTGCAGTAAGTTTTATGCTACCCCTGCGTTCTTTTAGTCGATTTAAAAATAGCATAATTTTACTTTGTCATATTATGAATAATACTTTCGTTGTTGTAAATACTTTATAGAAATAGGAAAAGCAATTCAGTGTCCTTTTAGATTTGCAGCTGCTAAGATTTGCAGGCACGCAGTGGCAAACTTTCGGAGAAAGGTGTTAAATTCGTAGGAGCAATATCTGGATGGACAGCTACCCTTCTCTTCATGTGGATGCCAGTTTCGCAAGTGGTAATCTATGTTATAAGCCTGTTTTAGGTTTTAGAGATAGCTAATACATTTTTGGTGCATTCTGACCGATATTGATGCTTTCTGCACAGTGGACAAATTTTCTGAATCCTGATAATATTAAAGGGTTATCAGCTTTTTCTATGTTGCTTGCTATGATCGGAAATGGGCTTCTGATCCCACGTGCACTCTTCATTCGTGATTTCATGTGGTAATGTTCTTTCTTAGTCAAGTTCTTTATCCTTTTTTGATTGCTAGTACATCAAAGATGAGTCGATGCATCGTTTTCCTAAGTAAATGGTAATCTTATTGTGTTTTTATGTGTCTTTCAATAGTAATAAGAATGTTACTTTAACTCTTCCGCAGGTTCACTGGTTCAACCTGGGGTACATTATTTTATGGATACGGGAATCTTACATGCATGTTCTTGTAAGCCTTTTACTGCCCTGTTTTCCAAATTTTTAAAATCCTTAGTGATATCCTTACATCAATCCTAACCTCAACTGAAAACGTTGTATTTGTTGTTACAGTTTCAATACTATCAGCAGGAAATTCTATTTGGCAGCGACAGCTGGTTTGTTATTATGGCTAGGTCATTCCCTCATTAGTCTTATATTCAAATGTTTGTTGGATTACAGAGTGATTACAATGAATGATGGAAGTGTTGAAATTTGTATGACTAATCTTTTAATTATTTCGTTTTCTAACAGGAATGGCTCTCTGGAAAGACACCAAGGTATATGGACATAACTCACCTTTACAATCTTTAAGAGAGTTGGTCTACGGACCATGACTTTAATCTCGGGTTATGCTGCATGACCTGGTTTCATGAAACGTCTAAACTCTTCTTCCCTAGATTTACCAATCAGAATGTGCGAAGAAATCATAATAGGTTTCAACTGTAAGAAATAATCTCAGCTAAATTACATGTATTTTAGCATAATATTATGTGATAATAATTTCTTATTCCAATTATTGCTGGTTTAAGGATTCTCTTTCAACTATGTTTTGTTTTTGCATTTATGTTTTTTACCTGGTATCGTTGTTCAACCAACTGAGACTGCTTTTACACACCATCTTTTTTTATGTACAGCGAACATTGGTAATTTTATGTACAGCGAACATTGGTAAGAGTATCAAAGTAATCTCTGTGAACAAGAAAATTCTTCAGGAAATGATGAAACTAATCAAATAAGCAATACATTATTCATCTGAAAGAAAGAATTTTTCGTATACCCAACAGGTTGCAGTGTAAAGTGAGCAGAGGGTCAACTGAAGATAGTGAATAATTTGATGAGAGAAAATAGCTCAATTGCTGCTGTCTACAACTCCATAGGTATGTTTGAATGACAACCTCGATTCTATAACCAAATTCTGGGCATGCTGACCCGTGATAGCTTATGGAACAAATTACAAATTTTAATATCTGCAATGGGACGAAAAAGTAAAGCATCACTGTGATCTTGTAGCAACCCATCTTGCGGCCACTTCCATCCCATAAATAATATGAATCCTGTTGAGTACAACAATTAGTATGACACGACCAGATTAGTTCCATGGCGAAAGGATGGCTTAAGGGAAGGGAGCATTTGGGGTTAAACCTGTGGCTTCCCTGTACACAGTGACTTTCAAGTCAGTGACATAAACCAAAGTAGTAAGGGATGCTAAGGTACAATCAGAAGAATTATGAAGAGAGAAGATATAAGAATGGACTTATACCTGGAAATATCTTGAACTTGTATCACCGAACCCAATGCAAGTGGAGCCAGGTGAGGCAATGAGGTAGGCTGACTAGCTGCAGTTACATATACATCTGTAAGTGCTGGAGCGAATGAAATAATATCCAGTACCTCATAACAGAGAGAGGATCATGCATTGTACTGCTCTTTATTTTATAGTCTCTCTCCAATACAGTTCTTTCAACAGCCTCTGTGCATCAACACTCTTTCCGGGTCTTGCAAAGCTAGAACTGATAAAAGACAGAGTAGTTTCATTCGGAACAAAACCTTTTTCATTCATCTCTGCGAGTAACTTTCTTGCTTCAGCCCGGTATGACACTTTTAACGCCCTGTCCAGCTTCGGCTGATTAGATAGATCGCACCAGCCACATATTAATATGTCATAAGTTGAAGAATTACGGGATGTCCCTCTCGCTTGCATCTCACTCATAAGCTCTCTAGCTTGGCTCATCTTTCCCACCTTGGAAAATTCACTTATAAGCACATTGTAGGTGCCAGTTTTGGGAACAAAGCCTTTCATAATCATTTCACAGTAAAGCATTATAGATTCCTTCTTATTTCCAATTTTTCCATGGCCAGAAACCAATGTATCATAAGTAGCAGCATTGGGAATCAAGCCTCTTTCCCTTATTTCACCAAATAATTTATCTGCCTCTGTCATCATACCAGCAGCTGACAGTCCCCCGATAAGGCGATTGTATGTTGTAATGTTTGGAGAAACACCTTCAGCCAACATATGTGAGTATGTATCGAAAGCCTTCTTCATATGGCTACCCACAAAATATCCATGTATAAGGGCATTGTAAGTAATTCTATCTGCTATTATTCCTCTTCCTGTCATATCCTCCAAAACTGATGTGGCTTTTCTGGTCATCCCTAGGCTGCATAAAATACTAATGAGAGTGTTATAAACTGAAAGATTGAGTTTAAGCCCCATACTTGAAAGTTTCTCATGCATCTGCAAAATTGCATCCGCCCGTTTTCTCTTTGAAATTGCATCAAGAAGAGCTTTATAAATAGTTAAGGTAGGTTGAAACCCCAAATCCACCATTTCATTTACAACATTCATTGCATTTTCAATATCGTCAACTTTGCAAAGCCCTATAATCATAATGTTACAAGTAATCAAGTTGGGCAGCAAATCTTGATTCTTCATCTCATTCCAGAGCCTAAAAGCATTTTCAAATTTTCCCTGTTTGCAGTATGCATTGATAATGGTGTTGTATGTGACATGGTCAGGCACCAAACCCAACTCTTTCATTCCAGAATAAACAGATTGTGCATCATATTTGCCAAGCCTTGAGAGACCATTAATCAACACATTGTATGCAACAACATCAAACCCTATATTTTTCTCCGTCATTTCTTGGGCAATGGTAAGGGCAGTCTTCTCCTTCCCAACTTTGAATAGACCATCCATTAGGGATGTGTAGTTAATGCGGTCAGGCAATAAGCCCTTAGATACTCTATTTTTAACTAATCTCTCTGCTTCCTCCATCTTTCCACCTCTTTTCAAGTTGTTCACAAAAGTATCAAGTATAAAACTGTTCTCCTCCACTCCTCCCATTTTCATTTCGCCATAGAGGTCAAGAGCAAGCTCCTGTTTACCTGCCTTAAAAGAGGCATCAATTAGTGTAGCATAGATAATAACATTTGGCAAAACATTTTGGTGCACCATCTTCTTCATAACAGTAAGAGCTTCATCGAGCATTCCTTTCCTAACATAGCCATTTATGATTGAGGAGTAGGTAATGACATTAGGAACAATACTATTCTCCTCCAATGTTTGCAATACAGATTCGGCACCATTCATGTCTCCTGACTTGCAAAGGCCGTCAATCAATACAGAATAGGTGATATGATTTGGGACTATATTATGCTTTGAACACATTATGAAAATGTCCTCAGCCTCACTTCGGTTTCCACCTTTAAAAAGCCCATCCATCAAAGTAGTATACACAACCACATCCAAGGTAATTCCACGAACCACCATTTGACTTTGAAAGGCAAAAGCTTCCCAAGCACTTTTTCCTCTAAGGAGGGAATGAATAAGGGTAGCATAAGAGACATGATTGGGATCCACACCCATCTTTCCCATCTCTTTTAAAAGCAATTTAGCTTCGTTTACCCTCCCACATTTGCAAAGGCCATTTATTAGGGAACTATAAGTAACTACGTCAGGTAAGAATCCATTAGTAACCATGTCCTCATACAAAGAAAGTGCTGCCTCAAGTTCTTGCCGCTCACAGTATGCACTAAAAAGTGTAGTGTGTGTTACAAGATTTGGTTCCAAATTTATTTTATCATCCCAACTTTCAGTGTCCTTAAGATTTGAAAAATCACAGTCCTTGTTTCTCCAAGACCTCATAATCTCATCAATAAGGTTCTTGGCCGAAACAAAATCACCGATCTTGCAGAATCCATTGATCAAAGTATTATAAGTAATAATATCAGGGTACAGACCCTCCCTCCCCATACTCTCCATCAACTCAAGAGCACGACTCATCTCTCCAGCTTTGCAATACCCATCAATCAATGTATTCAACCCTACAACATCCTTACTAATCCCACCATTAACCAAATGATACATTACCCACTCAGCATATTTTACCATCCCAATTTTACAATACCCCCTAATCAAAATATTGCAAGTAAACGAATCAATATAAACACCATTCTTTACCATTCGAGACAATAATCCAAAAGCCCGTTCAACCAATCCTCCTTCACAAAACCCCCAAATGACAGTATTATACGTAACTGTATCTGTTTCTACATTTCTGAGAAAATCCTGTGCTAAATGTAACCTACCCTCTTTGCATAAACAATGTACCACTATATTTCGTGTAAAAACATTGGGCAAAACTCCACAAGACAGCATATCAGAATAAACAATCCATACCTGAGAAACCAAACCACAGGCATTGATTTCATACAAAATCCGATTCCAATGTGGCAGCTTCGGAACAACACCATTATCTCGCATACAGAAAAAAGTATCTAATGCTTTCGAAAATCTACCGCAGTCCAAATACAAGTGTATAAGTGTGCAAAAAAATGATGCATACAAATATACCTTTGATTGCGGGATACAATTACTTCTACTAATACCATTTTGCGGTGGATTTTGATAGGGTTTCGAATTGGGGAAATTACTGGAATGCTTAATCGTACAAAAACTAAAGGACTGTGATACGAATCTGAAGAAGCTAAGAGCCTTCCGTTGCTTCTTCAAATGCTGCAACATACATACAACGCACTTCTTGCTTCGATCCACCAATTATCACGTTACAGTGAACATTTCGCCATTGAAAAGGAACTCGAAAGGGCTCACCAGTAATTGCCGGCTACAGAACAGAACACCTTATGGTCTGAGCGTAACAGCAACCGTCGTTGATGGTGTGGTCCGTGGAAACGGCGGGAGGCGGCGCAAGTGAGAGTTCCGCCACCATTTTCTTCGGAGCAATTTTGCCTAAAAGCTTGCCTTAATTCAGAGTATTATTAACAATTAAATAAATATCTATTATTAAAATAATTCTTTTACATCTAGTAAAAATAAATAAATAATTATAAAATATTTAAAATTAGTTTATAAATATTTATTATTATTTTTCTATAAATTATTCGCACATTCAGTTCAGTACTTCTGCCTGCGACCATGGATTCATGGCTTCTCCTCCTCATCACCGTCTCCATTATTGCTCTATTCAAGCTTTTAATACCGGCCAAACCAAACCTTCCTCCCGGACCTATCTGTATTCCGATCATCGGTAACTTCTTATGGCTCCGTAAATCCTTATCCCAACTCGAACCAGTCCTCAAAAACCTTCACGCCAAATACGGCGGCATCGTCACACTCCCCATCGGGTCTTATCCTTCAATCTAAACAGCCGCACGGTCCCAAGCCACAC
>JAYMTB010001408.1:0-10936 GCA_036897585.1 Francoa sonchifolia
TATATATATATATTTTTTTACATTTTTTTAAAATAAAAAATAATATGTTTGGATGGCAATGTAATTTGATTTAGAAAAAATAATTTCAGAGTTTTCAATCAAATCAGATTTGATAATTTCTAAGTATTCATGTGGACAAAATACAGGTACATGAAATTTATATACACAAATAAAGAAGATGATGTAACCTTAAATACTAACATCCAAAAACTCAATTTTCAATTTTTTCGGAACAGAATTGAAAGACAATAATATACTTTTGATTATAATTAAAAAAATAATTTCAAATGAACCCTAAATAAATCAAAATTGTGTTAGAAGGAAAAATAAATAGATTTACCGTACTAAGATCGAGCAATGAGAATTTTGTATTATGCAGAAAAGAAAAAAGAACAAAAATCGTGAGAGAATAAGTCACAGGAGAAAAATAATAATATTTTTCAAGAAAACGTGAGAAATAAGTAAAATAAAAAGCTAAAACTCTGTAAATTATTAGAAATCCAAAAAATAAATAGGTAAAATAAACAGGCAGATAAACCCCGAGTCGACCCAACGCGACCCACTATTTAAACGGACGGGTTAGGTACAAGTAAATTTTAACGGGTCATCAAACATAAAACCTATACCTGGTCTCTTACAAGTGTGAGTAACGAGTCTAACAGATATGAGCTTTGGGTGTGACTAGCCTCAAAGTAATACGAAATATTGGTCCACGTTTCAAGCTAAAAAAAAATTATGGATTTTGCGTGAAAATGATTATTAATATACATATTGGTTCTATTACTTAAAAGTGTAAACTTGTGAGTCAATTAATAGTCCAACGTAGTATTGTAAAATTAGGAAAATAAAATTATTTTAAAGTAACTGTAATACTAATACAATACTTGAAAAAAAGTATGAGCACATTATGTTGTGGTTAATATCACTTATAACTTCCGGATAAAAAAAAAACAACAATAATTTCTAAAAATTTAAAACAAAAATTTGCAAATTCATTTAAGTTTTATTCTTTGGAATAATTTTTCAACATGTCACTACAAAGAAAATGTCATTTATCAACAGACAAAAGTTATTAGTAAATTTTATAGGTATAAATTTTAATTGGCAATATAACATTTACTAAATATTTGATAAAGTCAAATTACTATAGTCATTATTAAATTTGTGATTATTGGTATTAGGTTTAAACTTATTTTAATTAAAAATTTATTTATATCATTAATATAAATATGATTTTGAGGATATTTATAAAGACAAATAGTCACACTATATATAAATGATAGTAAAAATTAAGTTTTTACTAATAAATATGTTGTGATGTTCGAATTATTATATAGTAGTAAAAACATTCGTCAATATATGAAATTTATTTTATAGTTAATATTTTTTAAGATATTTTTAAGAATTTAACCAACTCGAGTATTAGAAATCAAAAAACAAGAAAATCGACTTTGAAATCTAGGCATCAAGATGAATATTGGAACGAAAATATAAATAAAATTGGAAGAATTTTTCAATAAAAAATTTCATCACATTAAAATAGAAAACTTTGTCAAACATCATGTAAATTTCAATCCGGCCAACTAGACTATGTAAGGTTGAAGATAAAGGCCAGACCAATACTTGCCTGTTCTATGTGGGGTCCACCTAAAGTGGTAAATCTACACTTTAGCATAGTAATATTTGAAGTATCGTCACTAAATGTGAATATGTTTAGTATTAAATTCGGACCTTTACGTACCATTTTGGTTCTCCAAATAATATTTATTTATTATGTTTCTTTAATTTAATTAAAATTCTGAAACCATGAATTAATGCACCAATTCTATTATTTACCTAAAAGTTAAATAAATAAATATAGTAATTTCAATTAAATTTCTAAAATTAATAGGAATCCATATTATCACATAATCATGATTTTGATCATTCCGTGAAACAAATAAAATATTAATTCTAAGAATTAATTATAAGTATTTGATTTCGCAAACAAAATACTGTCTTAGTACTATTAACAAATAAAAAATTGCTTCTTCTTGTAACATCAACTCAGCATTCATATATATTTTATTCTTAAAATAGTTTCATTTTTCCGATATTATTGGATAAATCACGAAAAATTTATTTCACGATAAAAACTGATATTAGAACATAATTAAAAATCAGTTGACTGAGTTTTATTGTTTATAATATATGCAGTAGAAAGTAAATGTTTGTCCTAAATAGAATCACATTGACGAAGAAGCTAAAATCATAAATCTGTTAATTATAAAACTGCTAATCATAAGTTGACATATTATTATGTATACTAAAACAAGTTGTAATTTTCCGGTGCATGGTAACCTAGTCGAAGCAAGAATTTTTCATTAAATTCGACCTTAAAATACAGTACCAAGATCTAAAAATCCTTTCTTTAAAATGAAAAAAAAAAATAGATTAATAGTTAAATATAGAAATAGAATTAATTAAACAATCTACTTTAGTCTTAACCCTAAAAGGACAAAGTTATCCATGTGGAAGACACGTGACCTATCTTAATTAAAACGCTATTTGCAATCTAAAAATATTAATTATTAATTATTAAAATAAAAAACCATCAAAAACAAAAATGATTTTGTTAAAAAGGAAAAAAGAAATAAAAATTGATTCTCATAATTAATAAATAAAGAAATAAAATAAAAAATGATTTTGAAGTGTGACGCTGACGTTTTGATTCAAATAAGCGTCTATGTTCTCTTAACGTAAACATTCTGGGTCCCACTTTCCACCCCCAATTATCTTTTTCTTTTAAATAAATGTGTGGGTTAATTACAATTTGATCCCTGTGTTTAGCTTAATTTAGAAAACTTCCTTTAGCATTTTTTTTTTCATCTACTTCACCTATAATTTCTAATTTTTACATGTCCAAAAATTCTACCATTTTGTTCTTGACTAAGCAAAATTTATTCATCTAACGTATTTTATAAAGTTTGGCTAGTAAAAAAGAAAATGAATAAATCAATATTTTTGATAATGTTATATATTTACAAAAATTAGAAGTAATGACAGGCTAATTTGAATAAAATTATGTATTTATGTCAATTTAACTGATAAATTCTTTTGCCTTTTATATTAGAGTACTCAATTTTTTTTTTATATGTATGTAGAGGAATAACCATCACCTATTGTATAGTCGAAAAAAAAAACATTATAATAAATATTACAAAACGTTATTTTCCAATTGAGCTAAATACCAGGTCCAAATTGTAATTATTTCAATAGAAAAAATAACATAAATTCTTTCCCCCTTCTTCTTTATTCTCTCTCTACATTTACCCAATTTTTTTCCTTTCCTCTTTCAGTTTCTCAAGTTTTTAAGAAATAAAAATGAAATCTTTATACTGAGAACAAAGGAGAAAAAGGGTAGATTTTTAATGGAGTTTTGATTTGGGAAGAGAGAGAGAGAGAGAGAGAGAGAGAGAGTTGTCTAATTTTTTCCTTTTGCCTTTTTGGGTGGTTTTTGGTTGCTATAAAGAAAAGTTCTTAAGGGTTGAAATAAGGCAAAACTCTGCTTGTATTTTCAGTAGCTGGGTAGACAAAAAAAACCAGTCTTTTCTTTTGGCTGTATTGTGAATTATTTTCTAATCTTTATTGGGATTTTCATTTGTTTTCTTTCCAATGGAGGAAATGGGTATTGGGGGGTTGTATCTGTTTTTGTAACAGCTGCTGATTCATATATTAATGATTGATTTATACAGAAAGAGATTTAATTAAAGGGTTATGGTGAAAGGGCAAATTTTTATGAAGCAATATATATGTTTATCTGGCTGTAAGATGGATAAAGAAGATAAGATCTGAATTGCATTTTGGATTTTGGCATCTGGGTTCAATCTTTTGTTTGAGTTTGATTTTGATTTTCATCAGGTATGATTTTTTTTCTAAAGATTGAATTTTTTTAGGTTTTCTTTGACTGGAGTCGTGCTGAGGTTGGTGGGTCTGTTTTTTATTTAGTTGATTTCTTGTTTGTTTGTTGTATTACGGTATTTTTTTATTTTTTTTTCAAATCTTTGTTGTGAAGGAATTATTACTTCACTAGAGATAGAAAATTTGAATTTAGAATTACAGGTTGTGTGTTAATTTTACTAGCTAGATCCAAATTGTTTGGCATGATTTTTGATGGGTGTTTGATTTCATTTGTTGGGTTTGAAATTGGTAATTGAAGATTGGGATTTTAAGGATTTATAGTTGAATGTTTGTTGGTTTAGAAACTTGAGGTTGAATTAGTACTGAGATTGTGAAATTTTCTGATTTTTTAGTGAATGGACTGAAGCAAAGAACATTTGGGCGCAATGTTGAGAACATTAGCTCCTGGGATATTGATTTCTTCTCTTCTAATATCTGTTACGGTTGCGGATGATGGATTTCCCCCGTGTAATTGTGATGACGAGGGAACGTTGTGGAGTATTGAAAGCATTCTTGAGTGCCAACGTGTTAGTGATTTCTTGATTGCAGTGGCCTACTTCTCGATACCCATCGAGATGCTTTATTTTGTTAGCTGCTCAAACGTCCCATTCAAATGGGTCCTTTTTCAGTTCATTGCCTTCATTGTCCTATGTGGCATGACCCATTTGCTCCATGGCTGGACTTATGGTCCCCATCCATTTCAGCTAATGTTGGCCTTGACTGTATTCAAAATTCTCACTGCCCTGGTCTCATGTGCCACTGCCATAACCCTTATCACTCTCATTCCTTTGCTTCTTAAAGTAAAGGTGAGAGAATTTATGTTGAAGAAGAAGGCTTGGGATCTCGGAAGAGAAGTTGGGATTATAATGAAACAGAAAGAAACTGGGATGCATGTTCGGATGCTTACCCAAGAGATTCGTAAGTCACTTGATAGGCATACGATTTTGTACACGACTCTTGTAGAGCTATCCCAGACATTGGGTTTACAGAACTGTGCTGTTTGGATGCCTAATGCGAACAAGACCGAGATGAATCTGACTCATGAGTTGAGGGAGAGGAAATATTCAAATTTATCAATTCCAATTGGTAACCCAGATGTTGTGAGGATTAAAGGGAGTGATGTTGTAAATATCCTTCAGTCTGACTCGGTGCTTGCTGCTGCAAGCAGTGGAGAGTCTGGTGAGCCAGGACCTGTTGCTGCTATTCGGATGCCAATGTTACGAGTTTGCAATTTCAAAGGAGGAACTCCTGAGGTAGTACAGGCTTGTTATGCAATATTGGTTTTGGTTCTTCCGAATGTACAGCCTAGAACTTGGACCAACCCGGAACTTGAGATAGTAGAGGTGGTTGCTGATCAGGTCGCTGTGGCTCTTTCCCACGCTGCAGTTCTCGAAGAATCTCAGCTAATGAGAGAGAAATTGGTAGAACAAAATCGAGCCTTGCAACAGGCACAAAACAGTGCTATGATGGCAAGCCAGGCACGGAACGCATTTCTTACGGTAATGAGCAATGGGATGAGAAGACCAATGCACTCGGTTTCGGGTTTGCTTTCAATGATGCAGGATGAAAATTTGAGCGGCGAGCAAAATATTATTGTAGATGCAATGTTGAAGACAAGCAATGTACTATCGACATTAATAAGTGATGTGATGGATGTTTCAGCGAAGGACACTGGAAGATTTCCTTTGGAGATGGCATCTTTTCGGTTACATCCAATGATTAAAGAAGCAGCTTGCCTTGCAAAGTGCTTGTGTATTTATCGGGGTTTTACATTTTCTGTTGAGGTTGAGAAGTCGTTGCCTGATCACGTGATGGGTGATGAAAGACGGGTTTTTCAGGTGATTCTGCATATGGTTGGGAACCTATTGAATGACAACACCCGAGGAGGGTCAATGACACTCAGAATTTTCTCCGAGAGTGGGAGTCAAGGAAGGAATGATCAACGATGGGCAGCTTGGAGACCTAGTTCTTCGAGTGGTGATGTATATATCAAGTTTGAAATTGAGATTACCAATACTGGTTCTCAGTTGGAGTGCTCGACATCAGCCGTACAGCTTGGTGGTAGGAGATGCAGCAGTGACGGATTTGATGAAGACTTGAGCTTCAGGATATGCAAAAAGCTCGTGCAGGTAACAATTTATGCAAATTTCTCCGTGTCTTATATTTGATTAGACTAGATACCGGATTAGAAATTTTGTATGCTAGTCTATGCATCTGGAGGATAAGTTGTCATTAGAATTCATCGATATATAGTTTCTAAACCAACGCGTATAAAAGGGACTTATGATGCTACGGTTGTGCTAATCCTCTTGGATCTGTTGGATTCGTGTTATTAGCTGCTAAACTAATTATCTGGTGGTACATTAGGATTAAATATCACTATGATGTTAAGAAATAATACTGTCTTGTGATGAATTGTGACGAAATTTTGATATATATGTTAATCCTATAATTGGCAGTTGATGCAAGGGAACCTTTGGGTAGTCCCAAATCCTCGGGGTTTTGCTCAAAGCATGGCACTTGTTATTCGGTTTCAACGCCAACCCTCCATAGTAATAGGCATATCTGATTCCGGAGAATCATTAGAGCACCCACAGTCAAACTCTCTTTTCCGTGGCCTTCATGTGTTATTAGCTGACGACGACAATGTGAACAGAACTGTCACCCGCAAACTACTTGAGAAGCTAGGTTGCACTGTTTTCGCTGTTCCGTCCGGATTCGAATGCCTCAGTGCTATTGGCCCAACTGCGTCTTCTTACCAAATTGTCCTCATGGATCTTCAAATGCCCGAATTGGACGGCTTCGAAGTTGCAATGAGAATTAGGAAGTTTCGAAGCAGAAGTTGGCCGCTGATAATTGCGTTAACAGCAAGTGGCGACGACGATGTGTGGGAAAAATGCTTGCAGATTGGAATCAATGGGGTTATTCGGAAACCAGTAGTGTTGCAAGGAATCGCCAATGAGATTCGAAGAGTTCTGCTGCAGGCAAATAAAGCTGTGCAATGAAATGCATTCGAATGTTATTTGGTCATTTCACCACTAGATTCGAGCATAGAGATGTTATACACATATTCAATCAAAAGATTCAAAAATGGTATACACATTTAGCCTTCTTTTTTGTTTTTGCTCTATGTTTTGAACTTGGTTATAATTGCATAGATTGGATCCAAATTCAAACAAAATAGCTCATCGCAATTCATACGTATGTAGAGGTATATTAACCTTTTTTTTTCTTTGTTTTTTTATAAGTTTTTCGGTTTACAAAGAGTAGCAGTCTTCCCTCTAATATAAATGTTCAATATTTGGATCTTTGCACGATTTGGTCTAATTTGAAAGAGTTTTAGTAGTTAAACTAATTGACTTTCACAATATATTAATTTATTTACAGAACAAAATTTATTAAGTTTCTAATTCTAATTCTAATTGCCAACTTTTAATTTTTTGAAGCTTTATTTTCGAGAAAATGTTTATTCTATTATTTTTTTTAAGCTTAAATATTTTTCACCCCATGAACAATTGCAAGATTAATAAATAGGTCCTAGATTTTCAAAAGTCTCAAATAGTTTTCAGAATTTTTTATTTACCCTATGTTGTCACCTCCGTCCAATCTCAAGTTGCAGTTAATTTCTAATTTTTTTTTTCTCCTTCTTCCTTCTTCTCTCGACCTTCAAACATGATGATTTTTTTTTTCTATTTCATATCAAACAAGAAAATATTATTTGTCAATTGAAAACTCAACACAACAGATTTTGATTCAGAAAATTCTGATCAACCCTAATAAGAAAACTTTAATCAATCCTAATTAGAAAATCCTAATCACCATAACTCTGTACCATCCATATTATTCCCAAATGTCGATTTCAGACATCAAATTACAAAAATCATTAACCAAAATTACCATAACTCATACTGTTAAAATCATCTACTCAAATAAAAAATCCTAAAAATCTTACCTCGATCTCAAACCTAAAAAAGATTCAATTTTTTCTACCAAAGATCAATGGAATACGTAACAAATCAAACACAAATTAAGAAATCTGATTCTAAAAAAAAAAAAAAAAATTACTATTGTTGAAGGTTTAGAGAAGAATGATGCATGAACTATTTATTATACTTACAAAAGTGCTCAAAGATGAAAAATATTTAAGCTTTGTTTTTTTTATAGAAAACTTGGTAATGAAAAAGTTACACACTTTATGGTACAAAATAGAGGACATTAGAATATTTTTACCTCAAAAGAGAGGAAAAAAGTGTATGAGAAACATATATAATATATTATTCATAAATATGTTTTTTTCCTGCAAATTAATTCCAACAAATTGGTTAGCCTTGATTAATCTGATGATTGAAATAAAAATTATCTGTATTATAATTATTATAAATTTTGTCAAATTAAAGGATAAACGGTTATATTTATTAGTAATATGATACTTAAATGGCTAGTAATTTTTACAATTATTATTAAAATATCTCTTTAATTAAATTACAAGTTTAGGTCAAAATTAATTTAGTCATTTAAAATAAAAAATATTTTAACCAAAAATAAAAATGCAGGAATGGAACTACAAGGGTAATATTGGAAATGTGTGGTTTCTCTACTTTCAAAAAAATAAATAAAACACATGCATGAATGCAATTATGCAAGTACGTACATGAATCGGCTTTTCAATAAATTCATGGCCCCATTTAATATTTTTCTATAAATCGATTCTTACATTTTAATGTCTTATTATTATTAATTTTAAATTACTTTAGATATTTGAAATATTGACTATTGTTATTTTTGCAGATATTTATATTATAGCCATCGCTCTCACCTATCATTTTCTTTAAAAAATTTCCTTTGTTGCATTTGGTGAAGGCTTATTAAATCATTAAAAAATTAGAATGAATGAGCAATTTTTTATATTTCAAAATAATAATATAATAACATATTTTAACATAATCATTCAAAAATTAAAAATAAATTTATCATAATTACTAGATAAAATTTTCAATTTGCAAATCCTCAAAATTATATTTGTGCTTTTTTAAATGGTTTTATAGATTTTTGAAAATTATGAAAACTTTTTTATATCCTATAATTACAATTTATTTTAATTATGTAATTGAAGGGTGAAGTTATGGTCCATGGTTACCATTATTTGGGTTAGGTCGAAAATCACCAACTTTTTATATGTCAATAAAATTTAGAATTGGCAGGTTGAATTCATTTAATTTGAAAAATCGCACCTAATAAATTTGAGTTTGGGTTTTAAATATCTGACCCATTTTTTAAAAACTGGATCAATTGAGATGTTATGCACTCAACTCATATTACCCATATAATCCATTAATTTATTTTAATATAAATACTAATATTTAAAATAATGAAAGATATTGTCGTATATAATCATTTTTAAAATAATGATACCATAATATTTTTCAAAATTTTTTTAGCAACACTTTTACAATTTCTAGTTTGAATTTCCTTTCCAAAATCTTGTTACCATTTACTCTGGACGCTTTCCAATATTCATTCCTATTCATGTCAACCGGTAAATGACTAGACTTTCCTTCTTTTCTTTTCCATCCAAGACAAAATATTTAACATTGAATAGTTGTTTTTCAACATCAGTGTTATTGAAAATCGTGACATTCTGTAAACATAGAAATTGGTCAAGAGTCTCATATATTTAATATTAAAAGATATTTTGTTTTATGTACTTTCTATTAGAAGAAATTTAATTTTAGTTTTTGGTTTGATTAAGGATGAATATTCTGTTTATTTTAATGACTTTGTGGTTATTAACTTAAATAGAATTTATATAAATTGTGATTTTTAACGATTTTGTAAATTTACTACATAATACAGGTCAACTTATATTGAGCGAATAGGTTGAATACATGTTTAAATATTCTTGATCCATATCCGACCATTTATAAACAAACCGGAATTTACATAATCATAACCTGCTTACCTACCTATTTTACCACCTCTAACAAAATTACGACATTCCTATTTTAAACTGAGTAAATGGTTTGTCCTGTGCATTAATAAAATTAAATTTATTAGGTTTATCAAAATTTCTTTAAAAAAGAAAAAAGAAAAGAATTTTAGGGTCATAAACCCTAACTCAATTCAATTAAAACAAATTAATGTTGAATTTGATTTGATTGACCCAATTTTAAAAGTTTAACCCACTTACCAACTATATATAAAAATGAAATAATAATTGTGGAGTGTTATATAAATAATAATGACAACTAGGTGAATTAAAAAGATATAAAACAATATACAACTTGATTTTCTTTTAATTTATTTAAATAGAAAAAATATACATTTTTAGGAATGATGAATTTTGGTATGGGCTAGATTTTGGTGTGATCTTCAAAGTTTTAAAGATTAGATTGTTCGCACTAGGGGTTAGTGATGCACAAAGGGCCGGGCCGGGTTTTCGAAATCCCGGTTTTTGGTTGACCAGGCAGGGCCGGGCCCGTGCGTTAACCAGGCCGGGCCTTTTACTGAATTAATTTAATAGTAATTACATTTTTTGCGAATTTGATAAATGAATAATGTTTGTTTTCAATTGATGTTACCTTCTTAAAATCTTCAATTCATCGGAGTTTGTTAAATCTACATTTCGGATTTGGGTACTTCTTTGAACCTTCGGTCTTCTTTTAATCTTCATCTTCTTCACTTTCGGTAGTAGTAAACACGATTTCCTCAAGTTTAATGTCTTTAGAACTATCTTCAATTGAAATTGTATCTTGTTGTCTTTGGGCCGCGTCTAAGTAATCCTTGTAGCAAATGCAAATCTCCAATGATTGGGAAGTTAATCGCTACTCTTTTCGGTCAATACCCTGCCGGTAAGAGAAAAATAAGATTCTGAAGCTACGTTACTAGCTTGGACTGTTAGTATATCTCGGGCCATAGAGGCTGTTGAGTAATGGACAAAGATTGAGGTGAAACCATAAGCGGCAAGAAGAACAAAGAAGGACTGCCAGGGCAAGGCTAT
>JAYMTB010001409.1:0-10927 GCA_036897585.1 Francoa sonchifolia
GGAAAAAGTCTAGAAGAAAAGAAAACCTTACTGGGTAAATGTGCTGCTACAACACTCTCTTCGAAACTAATTGGTGGGGAAAAAGAGTTTTTTGCATCAATGGTTGTCGATGCTGTCATGGCCATTGGGACTGAAGATCGACTGAATATGATCGGAATAAAGAAGGTACACGCATCTATGCTTTAGAGTTTATACTTGTGTATTATCTTCTTTTACTGTTGCTGCAATCAAGTTGTATGTTTTCACATTTTATTTTTCAACCTGGAATAGTCAGCATTAGTTGCATTAGAGATTTCACATATGAATTGTTACATACATTTACTTAAGAACACTGCACTTTTAGCTATTTTGTTGTTGATCATACATTTACTAAACATTTTGTGATGAATCTCGTGGCCATACTGTCAGAATGACCGGTTTCATGTATTGTGATCCTAATGGCAGTGCGGATTTTTAATCCTCATAGCAGCTTCCCACTTACTTTTGGTGCTTAAATTAACAGATTTTTGTAGGTGGAACTGTGCATAGTTAGAGTTCTAGTTAACTGTCCTTTTTTGTTAAGAGGATTGCTGATTTCACTCGATTATTATTATATTTATATCTGGTTTTCTACTTTTAGTCAAATTTACACATAATTATTTGGCACTACTGCTACTCTATGATGGCTTTGTTTTGATAGGATCTGCCATACTATTAGCTAATTTTATTCACCCACCTTCAATTTTTTGCAATGCTGTATTTTATTACATCCTTTCAAGTTTGCCACTTTAATGTGTGCATGAAGAGTTTTGTGTTATTATTTTTTTCATATACATCGGAAGGGTAGAAACAATAATTATGTGCATGCTCCCCTTTGGTTGGAGTGCTTAAATAGTTGGTAATTGTTTGCTTCTACAGGTTCCAGGTGGCAACATGCGAGACTCCTTTTTAGTAGATGGGGTAGCCTTCAAAAAGACATTTTCATACGCAGGATTCGAACAGCAACCAAAGAAATTTTTAAATCCAAAGATTCTCCTACTAAACATCGAGGTGGAACTGAAATCTGAGAAAGAAAATGCTGAGATAAGGTAAGATTCTTCTGTTCTTAATTAAGAATAATTTTTGGAAAGTGATTTTTCTTATTATGTTTTCCATATTGCAGACTCACGGATCCATCACAGTATCAGTCCATTGTTGATGCAGAATGGAATATTATATATGATAAGTTAGATAAATGCGTACAAAGTGGGGCTAAAGTTGTTCTTTCACGATTGGCCATCGGGGATCTAGGCACACAGGTGGCTTCTTTTCCTTGCTATTCATCTACCTCTTTTTTTTAATTTTTCTGAAAATTTAGTAATTTGTGGCCTTCTAGGAGCATTTGCACGCACACACATGCAAATGCTAAGTTACTTTCAATGTATGCTATTTATCAACGTTCCCATAGTTAGATTGGAAAGATACCCTTATCTTTCATTCATCCAGCGCAAATGGGGATATATTAGTGAGTTCCATCTCATTTTCTTTCTTATGATATTCCTTTGATACCAACTATTGTCTCACCCTCATTTCAGTTTCCCACCCATATCACACTCTCATCTTGCTCTGGCCCCAGTTTAGATAATTTTTTGCTAAACACAAGCAGCGAAAACCACAGAAGCTAAAGCCTTTGCTATGTATTTCATAATTTTTGCTTCAGGTTGTGAATGTTTTAGTTTCTGCTTCAATTACAACGAAATTTAAGAGAGTTGAAATAGTAGTCTGACTTTAGCATGAGGAGTGTGACATTCCCAAATTCAGGACTGGAGTACTTGGTTTCAATGGTGCTAGTTATGGAATTAGGCAGAGGATGTTTAAGAGGGAGAGAGAGAGGATAAGTACAGCTTCTTGGTGAAAGAGATAGGAAACAAACACTCTGTCTCTCTTTGTTCTTTTGTTCATGAAAAGAAGTCCTTTGCTTTTATCTTAAAAATTAAAACATGTGCGGGGGCTGCTAACATTGATTGGCTCATTTATAGAGATTTTTCCTTTTCACAATTGTAATGTTTAGTATTTAACTATATGATTGTTGAATATTTAATAATATATGCATTCACTTTGTTGTTTTTTAAACAGTATTTTGCAGATCGAGATATTTTCTGTGCCGGTCGTGTGGCTGAAGAGGATCTGAATAGAGTTGCTGCTGCAACTGGTGGAACTATACAGACCTCTGTCAATAATGTCATTGAAGAGGTACATGTTTTGTTTTTGTCACAATATTATTTCAACTTTTCCTTCTTTTGGCTTTATTGACTGAATTCATTTGGCCTCAAGGTTCTCGGGACGTGTGAGATTTTCGAGGAAAGACAAGTTGGTAATGAGAGGTTCAATATATTCAGTGGATGTCCATCAGGTATGACAGCCACTATTGTTCTTCGTGGTGGAGCTGATCAGGTATGTCTTCATTGCTATAGTGCAGAAAATGTCAAATGTATTAATGTTCCTTGTTGATTTGAACTCTTCTTATTTGTTATTTTCTCAGTTCATTGAGGAAGCTGAGCGAAGTTTACATGATGCAATCATGATTGTTCGAAGAGCTCTGAAGAACTCTACTGTAGTTCCTGGTGGCGGTGCTATAGATGTATGGGTTTAATGATAGAAGGGCTCATTTATATTATGTATTAATATTTTAGGCCTTCTTCATTAATTATTTTATTCTGACGGCAGATGGAAATTAGTCGATATTTGAGGCAGCATGCACGCACAATAGCTGGAAAGTCACAGCTTTTCATTAACTCTTATGCAAAAGCTCTTGAGGTAGGCATTCTTGGATAGTTGGATGTTTCGTCGCTTTCATCATTTTTCGAAAAAGTTTAATATTGTCATCTTAGGAATTAGCTAGCAGTCCACCATGTTTAGAGCCTGTTTAGTAGGCCTTTGAATTCTAATGGATACACTGGACCCATTCGCATTTTTGTATACACTATAATGCATAAGTCATCATTTAGAATTTGATAATACATGTTGGAAGCTATCATAATAAACTCTGAAAGTGAAATGCATTTTGTAAGGTGGAAGCAGGTTGGTTGAAATGAATTCCCTTAGTAGTGTGCAACTTGATATTCAGTTCAGTAAAAAATCGTCCTGTAGAGTTTTCTTGTCTTTTATTTTCTTGTTGAATATAAATATAAAGAGAGTTCCTTGTCTTATTTACTTTCATTCTTATCAGTTATGTTCTAACCTTGTGTTGCAACATGTATTGATTAGACAACTTGTTTGAGAAAATAACATACTATATAGACATTGCTCCGTGTTGGGCAATGTCCCACTATACTTGATTAATAGAAAGCATGAATTGAAGGAAATAATCAATCTGCATGATTTTCTTTTTGAGAGAGGATATTCATTAGAGCGAATGAAGCAACTGCATCATATTTTGTGAAGTTGGGAACCTAAAGTTTCAAACCAAACTAGACCAGTATGTTATTTGGATTCAGGAACAAGTATTAGATGCAGGTAATTGTTGAACACCAGATTCTTACCTATTTTTAGAAAAAGAAAATTGGGTTTTAAATGGTTAAAACACATGCACAGTGAGTTATAATGAAGAGTTCGAGACTGTAGGTAAATGCCTTTCTTATGGCATTAATTATCAACTTGAGACTTTCTGTCACACATAGGTTTCGTTTCATGATACCTCTTGTAAGTGCAGAACATTTGCTCAGTTTTTCAGCCGCTTTAATGGTGTGGGTTTTATATATCCATTCCTGGACTAAAAGGAAACTGCATTCATGAGAAATAATTATAAATCTAAGAATATACTATTTCCTTTGAAATTTCTTAATTAGATGTGTATATCGCTAATGTAATGTATATATCATGATTTATCTATATGAAATACTTTCCCCCCATGTTGCAGGTTATCCCACGTCAACTCTGTGACAATGCTGGATTTGATGCAACTGATGTGTTAAACAAATTAAGACAGAAACATGCACTTCCATCTGGTTTGTCCCAGGCTATAATTTTGTTTTTATGTACATGCACTTGTGAATGAGTGGATATTTGAAATGTTTATAACAATTATTTGTGGTATTTCAATAGGTGAGGGCGCACAATATGGAGTGGATATTAATACTGGTGGAATTGCGGATTCATACGCTAACTTCGTCTGGGAGCCAGCAGTTGTGAAGGTATCTTCTATCTGTATTAAATATTTTGGTTATTTGACATAGTTATATCATATACCGGTCTTTTGCTGATGTTGTTTATACTGTTGCACCGGTGCTCCTGTGAAGATCAATGCTATAAATGCTGCTACTGAGGCCGCCTGCCTTGTTTTAAGTGTCGATGAGACAATTAAAAACCCCAAGGTAATGCGATTTCTGCCTTGTTCAAAAGACATACCGTTTAATGCC
Organism: Francoa sonchifolia; assembly: GCA_036897585.1. Taxonomy (NCBI): domain Eukaryota; kingdom Viridiplantae; phylum Streptophyta; class Magnoliopsida; order Geraniales; family Francoaceae; genus Francoa; species Francoa sonchifolia. The sequence continues at coordinate 4,377 of JAYMTB010001409.1, forward strand.
TCCATTGATTTGAGTGTGAATGCACTTTTTTCTAAAAATTTGTCCGAAATCTCCTTATGTGATGTTTACAATGCAGTCTGAGAGTGCACAAGGAGATGCTGCTTCAAGTGCCATGGGCGGTAGAGGAGGAGGTCGTGGAGGTCGTGGACGTGGAATGCGAAGGCGATGAAACCCACATATTTAAATCGCTGAAAGCATATTGTTTTCAGTAATTTAAAGTGTCGGCAAAAGGCTATTTTGATTTATGTAGTCCTTTTAACCAATTCCCAGCAAGTAATTTAGGCTTCTCTTTGACTAGGGAGAAGCAAACTTTTTTGTTCGTTTCCATTTAGCTATATGGTCGGTTGGGTTGTTGTCAAAAGGGTGATTTGCATTCGGAACGGAGTGACATGAAATATATTTTGTGATGTAATCTAAAACCTACTCGTGATGAAAGATTGACTAGAGGTAATTTTCTTTTTTTGGGATTCTTTGGTTTTTGCTCTCTTATTTTAAATTCACTTTTCCTCTCTTTCTTTTTCCAATAGATTACATGTTTGGATTTTGTTATTTATTATGAGATGCTCTTTTGCTTTGTGAATGTGAAAAGTCCAAAATAAACAATATGTCTACCAACTTTTGAGATACTTTGCTTTTAAAAGCACTAAAAGTAAATATACACACACGCCTCTTGTTGATGGAGAACTATTTGCATACACAGCCGTAAAAGTTTCATTTATTTATTTGTTCTTTGTGATCTGCAATTATTTATTGATTGTTTCCGATCTGAAATTATAAGAAAGAGTAGTATTTGTATACACAACTGTTTCACCTATTTATTGGTTATTTTCAATCTGAACTGGTGTGTCCGATCTGAAATTATTTATTGCTTATTTTCAATCTGAACCTGTTTCACCTATTTATTGGTTAATAGGTTATTTTCAATCTGAACTGGTGTTTTCGATCTGAAATTATTTATTGGTTGTTTTCAATCTGAATTGATGTTTCCGATTTGAAATTATCAGAAATGGTATTGGTCACATCACCGGTAGTGTATGCAAATGCTTCTCCGTGTCCAGAGGTCCCATTTCTGACATTTTTTCTCCCGTAGGATCAATATCATACTGATGTATTGATTTGGCTTTACTTTAATATTTCGTGTCATGTTGTTAAAAAAAAGTAAAACATGCTTAAATTAATCCTACTTAATTTTACTAAATGCACAACTGATTTGGTTCTTGGAAGAAAATACACAATATTAAACTCGACCGGATGAATATTATTCAGGTCTGAATTGTAAATCTGAAAATGTAGTTTTTATATTTCATACTCCTATTTGTATTGTATGTCTAAGAAGTTGGAGGTTCGAGTAGAAATCATACCAGTTAACAATCAAAGTTACAGCAACAATGTCAAGTATTTCATTCGAGTTATGTTATATGTTGTCTTCAAGCATGTGAAGCAATCAATGCGAAAAGCTTTAGAACTGGAATTGCATTTCCGGACTGTATCCAATGGCGTCGAGGTGAGAAGCCATAGCCTTGTTCATGGGTGGTGGTCCACATCGTAATATCTAAAAATCGAGAAAAATAGTTTGTCCTACTTGTTACGGCTTGGAATTAGAGAAATGAACTGGAAAAAATGACAAAAGGGTTAATTGTTGGAACCTCACCTTGATGTCAGGAGCTGGTGCAGGGCAATGGGCTTGAATGATTTCCTTGGATACGAACCCGACACCGCCTTCCCAGCCTTCTGGTGGCTGCAGATGATATTTCAAGCAATAATGTAAAGAAAATGTCTGAATGAAGAATAAAAATCTCCGACGAGCTTCAAGTTCTTTAAAGATTCTATGTTGAACAATGAAAATTTATGAATAATGAATAATTTAGGGTGTTCAAATATAGCGGAAAAGTAAATTTCAATCCTTTTTGCATTAACCATGTCGGACGTATTGTAAATGCAAAGAGAACCGAATCTTCATAAATGCGTGACTTTTCACTTCCTAACCATATTTGAGTCTGATCTTACTTGAATAAAATTAACTAGTCATGATGCAAGTTTGACAACCTCTATATGATTGTTGAACGAATAAAGTTTTATCGAGACAAACAGTTTGAGAGTGTTCCCAACAAATATTAATGGGGACAAATTTTCAATTGAGTGTAACAGCAGAATAGCATGATCCTGCAAAAGTTTTATTATTCAATTTGGTTGTGTTGAACTATGTGAAGTATCAAGTAACTTGCAACCTAAAAGGAGAAAGAAAGTAGAACAAAAAAACTAGAAGTGAAGCATCAAATAAGAAGAAGAATACCTGATTCAGGACATAGTAAACACTAAAGCGGTTAGGAAAATCGCTGGCGAGATTATCCAGCTCCTCCTGGAAAATAAGGTTACACAAAAAATTGTTAATTAACTCCGTGAACCAGCAGTTAATGGTTGTTTGTGTCATAGTCATTACATTGATTGTCATGAATAATTAGATTGAAATCAAGTCATGAAAATGAGAAGTTAAGTGCGAGTCATATGTATTTCAACCATACCGATTACTGTTCCAAGGGCACTAAACTATGTTTATGAATTTACAAAGACAAAAGAATAATACAAAAATTCTAAGAGTACATCATTATCATTAATCAATATAAAACTCAAGTTAATAATGAAAACAAACTCCTTTAAATAGATAATATATCGGATAAAGGAAAAAAAAAACTCAATTTCCCTCCCTCTAATCTCACAAATCTACCGACAGAAAAAAATAAATAATAATAAAAAGTAAAATAAAATAAAATTCATTTGAACTTAAACATAATGATTGTCGTGTTATTATTTTTTTATCAATATACTCTTCTTCATGCAAAAGGCGGATTGACTTGAAACATGGACCAATGTGAGCATGACTTTATTTGAGGAAAGAACCAACATGAATATGTATTGTTGCAAGGTTAAACTTGAACCTAATAAAACATCGATTGGAACACAAAACCTCTTGCTCTGCTACTGGGTACTACAAGCTTGAGCTGTCAGAGAAAGTGATTGTTGGACAAAACTACAATATTTTTCTCTCGAGTCAGCCACTCATCAACATAGAGAACCATTGCAATTGTCATTGTTTATTATGGTCAAGATACGTGCACCAGGGAGAAAGAGAGAAACTTTTACCTTTAAAAGAATGTCTTCATATGTGACATTGGCATAAACAAGATGTATATTGGTTTGGTCACTTGGGTTCTCTAATATGGCTCTTGCAACCTAAGGAAAACATTAAGAACAACAAAGATAAAATCAAAGTTAAAAAAAAAAGAGGGAAAGAAAACAAAAATCAGGTGCAAATTGTTGTCCTCTACTTTAGCAAATACATACTTGGAACATTGGAGTAATACCAGTGCCTCCAGCAAGCATCCCAAAAGCTGTCACTTGGCCAGGTTCATACTTAAAGCGCCCCTAAAATCATCATCATAGATCAAGGGTTTGAAAACATTTGGAAAAATATATAAATTTAAGTTCTATATAAACCACTCAAAGACAAGTAAAATATCTTCTTGGATAGAAAAAGGCATGCCATGAAATATGAAACTTTAATAACAAGTACTTTTACTTAAACTATATTGATTAAAATTAATAGAGGCTTAGTGTATTAGAACAATATGTTATCCCTTCAGATAAAATACCCTATCAAAGTGCTTCACCCAAGGACAGATAGCTTTCCCATGTATCAAATGCCTCATTTCTGCAAACTGCTAATAAAACAGGAATTTTGCACTTCCTTCCCAATGGAAAGGTAAAATTAAACCCAAAATTTGATTAGATTCTATTACACACAACAAGCACACACTCCAATGTCCAAACTATATACAAGTTTATAAACCTGAAGATAATTAATCCTGTGTGTTTAGGTGACATCTATGTGTGTGTAGAATGAGAGGAGAGAGAGAGAGAGAGAGGATTACTGTTTTCACATAACAGTTAGTCAAAACCTTACATATTCAAGCTATTCAGTAAAACCATGCTATGGTCAATAACAGATACATGTTGGAGTTGATTATATATTCAACAACACTTATTCATGCAAATAAAGTTTAAGAATCAATTCACTTATGCAAATAGGTTATGGATTTTGGAAACTGGATTGAACAAGAGAATGAAAATATGGAAATAACATGAATTAATCTCAAAATAGTAAGTAATTTTACCTTAGGTCCCTTGACAGCTAAATAATCACCTTCACGCATCTCCCGGAAATGGTGAGACATCCTCCCTTGTGGATACATCTGTGAGATGAAGGAATCATAATTAACAACAATATAAAACATCAATCACCACAGTTTCCTCTTTTACCTTTTCTCCTTTTCCTTTTGCTTGGAGAAAGTACTTTTTAATGACGAAATGGAACAAATAGTATAATAGATTGCGTTAACCTTTATAACGAGTTCAAAGTATCCAGTATCCGAGTCCAAAGTTGTAGGAGTATATGCCTTGATAACTTCTTCACCGAGACTATCCTTTCCCCTGTTTGGAAAATCTAGGGAGAGTTAATCAATGTATCATAATAATATCATCATCCAACCTGTGAAGTTGGTGCAAGAAGCACACTGCAGACATGGGACGGATTAAGTAAAACCACAAACCCAACCTGCAACTCATATGTTGTCCAATCGGAAGTCCCAACACAGAACTTGGCGTAGGTAGAGCAAATCGAAACTTTGCCACATTATGGCTGAGTTCAGTGCGTTTAACAAGTTTGAATTTCTTAAAGTTTTTTGGGTCCAAACAACCTACAAAGAAAATATAAGTTAAATAATTTTCAGACTATAGAGAGGCACAATCATCTCGCTATACTACCATAAACTTAAAATACTTATAAAGACTATAATAAGAACGTTAAGCAAATGGTCAAACATGCAAGTAATTAACTAGCCAGAAGATAATAAATTGGGTCTGAGGCTAAAATAGAAACAGATGTTAGAGGTACATAGTTTCTTTTCACATTATCACTTTTCTATTTTGTACGACATGTGCTAGTTGTTTCAGAGATGCAACTATCCACAGCCTGGACAATTAGCGAATTCTAGAAACATGGAAAGAGGACAACTATAAAGAACCTTTTGGGAAATAAGACAACTACAAACAATTTGGCCGATACACAATCAACCAACTAATTTTCTAAGTGGGAAAGAATCCTAGTGTATAAGAACAAAACACAGCTTCGTTCAAAATCAGACAACACATCCATTGGATTCACTACATGTTAGCTGCATCTCTATCATGAGAAGCACCAGAAAAAAATAAAAAATAAAAAATAAAACTTAGGGATTCATATACTTTCTTATTAGCATCAATCAAACCAAGCTAAGAGGACTACACTACACCACCATATATAAACTACTAATTTAATGCTTGATGACCTCTCTTTCTACCAAATTCTTGCATACACCCCTTGTAAAAGTTTCTAACATTGAGTTTTTAGATTATCACTCATTCAATGGAGTTTCAGCAAAAGTACTTAGGTTTTCAGAAAAAATTTAATACTGCACTTTTTCGAATTCAAGAATCAAGACTCTTATAATTTTCATGAGCTGAATCCGCGACTTCAAAAATTCAAGAAGTGCCATATTAAGTAACATAATTTCATAAGAGTAGTATTTTGGCTAATTTTTCCAGAAACTTTCAGTACTTATGCTAAATTTACCTCAGCCAATCCAAGAAAGCGAAGAATGTTTCCTCTTTCTATTTCTACTGCCTTTTATAATACCATAACAAGATTGCCATTACACAATACCTAAATCAACTCTATAAACTAACACTATCACAGATCTCAAACATTATAACAAACATCAAGCATGTAAAGTTCTACTTACAAAACATACACAATCTCACTAACAATTGAATAAACCATATAACAAAAAGAAAAAGCAAGAAAAGCAAGCAACCTTTAGGTTTCTTGGTGAGATAGAAGTAATACGCGGTACCAGCACCAATGGCGATCAAAGCGATCGCTATGCTTATCATTTCGGCCTTGTGAGACTGTAAACCATACATTTTTGTCCCAAGATCGGAGAGAGAGAGAGAGATTGAAGTTGATTTTGAGCACAAAATTGTTCGTCGTCTCTCTCGTCGCCTCCTTCTGCTTGACGAAGGAAATTTCTTGAGGAGGCAAAACCGATTGTAGCAAAATGCGAATTTCTTAGATGCAGCTAATTTTTACTCTTAACGCGTTTGAATTGCAGATGACATGAAAGTTGGAAAAATTCTTCCTTATAATAGTGGCACCACGTCACACACATATCAGCCAATAATCAGAAGACACGTGTTACACTGGGTCCCAAATAATACCGTAGTTAAAAATGTATTCAATCATTAAATGACGCGTGTAAAATAGGTCCCATCTCATCAAATGCGTAAAGATTTTTTCTAATACATGTAGTGGGACTCATTCAACACGTGTCGTATGATTATTTGTTGTAGTGTGGAATGACGTGGCGGAAAAGGAATATTTTCTCTGAAAGTTGTTGCCACGTGTCATGCAATAATTAGGCAGCTATGCTTCAAATTAAATTGTATTTTTTTGTTTG
>JAYMTB010001410.1:0-10927 GCA_036897585.1 Francoa sonchifolia
GACACGTTGGTTGAGAACCGGCCATACTCGGCTTTCAAGTTGGATCGAGCGTCTTTCTCTAAGCCTAGTTTGTCTGCAACTGTCTGTGAAAGTTAACCCGCAGGAGAGAAGTGAATATGTTAGCATTTGTCGTTCTCTGTATATTGAAAAAACCTAGAAAAGTTGTTTAGAATACTGACCGATTCAGGACCAAGGAATCCCATTGCTAGGAAGACTAGGTCTGCCCCAATTATCTCCTCTGAGCCTTCCACTTCCTTGAACTGAAATCTCCCGCTTGCATCCTTTTCCCAGTTGACACGAACCACCTCGAGTCCTTTCACAACCCCGTTCTCATCTCCTATAAACCGTTTTGTCAATACCTGATAAGATCTTGGGTCTTTGCCGAACTTGGTAGTAGCTTCCTGGTGCCCATAATCTACCCGGAACACACGTGGCCACTGCAGCACAACCAAAGATTGTTTTAACTGAAGGAAGAAGAACAATACAAATTTACACAATGGAGGAAACAGTGGGGAAAGAACTACGAACCTGTGGCCAAGGGTTTCCGGGAGCCCTAGTTTGTGGGGGCTCAGGGAGAAGCTCTAGATTTACGATGTTACTACAGCCATGGCGTATAGATGTTCCAATGCAGTCGGTGCCAGTGTCACCTCCACCAATGACAACTACCTTTTTGCCTTTGGCAGAAATGTAGTTGCCATCCTCGAGATTGCTATCAAGCAAGCTTTTTGTGTTTGCGTGAAGAAACTCCATGGCAAAATGAACACCGGATAACTCCCTTCCGGGAACAGGTAGGTCCCTGTAATAGGAATAATCATTAAACATAAGTGGATGTTTAGTTTAGACATAAACTTGGGTCAATCTATGTGCGGAAACACTTACCTTGGTTTTGTGGCTCCAACTGCCAAAACAAGTGCATCATTCTCCTCACGAAGCCGATCGAGAGAGTACAAGGGATCCTTTCCAACATTGGCATTAACGACAAAATTAATGCCTTCCTCAGCCATAAGGTTAACCCGTCGTTGAACTACATCCTCTTTGTCAGTCTTCATGTTTGGAACTCCATACATCATGAGTCCTCCAATTCTATCAGCACGTTCGTAAACTGTCACGAAATGACCCATCTTATTTAGCTGATCAGCAGCAGCTAAGCCAGCTGGTCCACTTCCAACAATAGCAACCCTTTTCCTGTATTTGTATAACATATTAAATGATGTCTGCATGATTGACTGATGGAACGTGAACACGGTTTTGAAATTGCACTAGTAACAGAAACATACCCAGTTCTTCTGAGGGGAGGTCGTGGCACCATCCATCCCTCCTGAAAGGCCTTGTCAATGATGGAGCATTCAATGTTCTTTATAGATACCGGGTTTTCAATAATACCAAGAACGCACGAACCTTCACAGGGTGCAGGGCACACTCGGCCAGTAAATTCGGGGAAATTATTTGTCTCAAGGAGTCGGTCTAATGCTTCACGCCATCTATTTTGGTACACTAACTCGTTAAATTCTGGTATCTTGTTGCCAAGAGGACATCCAGAGTTCTCCTGAAAATTTAAGAAATTCAATGATTTGTTTGAAGTAGATCCTCATATGAAAATTAATGATATAAAGAAAGAAAGCCTTACCTGATGGCAGAATGGAGTACCACAGTCCATGCAACGAGCTGACTGTGTCTTTAAAAGTGGGCCAGGATTTGATTCCTCCATAACTTCCCCCCAATCGTTCATCCGAACAGTAGGATCCCTGTATTGAACACCCTCACGCTCATAAGCAACGAAACCCCGATGTTTAATGGCATTGGTAACTTGAGTAGGCCTCTTTAATGGTTTGGCCTCTTCCACCTTGAAATCAAATATTCAGATTAGACCCTTTACTTAATGTACTGACACATTGAAAAGAACAGAGAAGTGGGATACCTGAGTAGGTTTATTATTCATAGACGCAGCTGCAAACTTTTTAAGCTCTTCAAAAGCATCTTTCTCCTTTAACTCTTCTTCGTCTAGCTCCTCGGATTCATTGGTTTCAGCCTCTGCAACCTCTTTGTTAGCTTCCTCAGCTTTCATGTTTGCAAGAACACGTTTATAATCCCTGGGGAAGACTTTAATGAATTTAGGCAGAAGATTCTCAAAGTCAGCAAGTATTTCCTTAGCCAGTTCACTGTTTGTGTGACGCTGATGCTGCTGAATCATCATTCTAAGAGTCATGATATCCTCTTCTTCTTCAACCTTATCCAGATCTACCAGTTCAAGATTGCATCGAGACCGAAACTTCCCATCAGCATCGAGCACATAAGCTATACCACCACTCATACCAGCAGCAAAGTTCCTTCCTGTTTTTCCAAGGATGACAACAGTCCCACCTGTCATGTACTCGCAACCATGATCACCAATGCCTTCTACAACAGCCCTTGCCCCTGAATTACGGACAGAAAATCTCTCTGCTGCCATCCCATTGAAATACGCTTCCCCACTTGTGGCTCCATAAAGTGCAACATTACCAATTACAATATTCTCTTTTGGATCAAACTGGCTTTTCTTAGGTGGATAAACTACAATCTTACCACCTGATAATCCTTTACCGACATAGTCATTGCTGTCACCTTCAAGCTCAAGTGTAATGCCAGAGCAGAGAAAAGCTCCAAGGCTCTGGCCAGCACTCCCATCTAGTTTGATATGGATGGTATCGGCAGGAAGCCCGGCCATGTGGTAGCGTTTAGTCACTTCGTGACTAAGCATTGTTCCTACAGCACGATTCACGTTAATGATTGGTGTTTCAATATATACAGGAAGACATTTTTCCAAAGCAGCTTTAGACAGTGTAATAAGCATTTGGTCCAGTGCCATGTCCAAACCGTGATCTTGTTTCTGGATACAATATTGGGCAGCTTCTGGCCTAATCTCAGCTGAAGGTTTAAGCAATAAAGAAAGATCAATGTTATCCAACTTTTCATTGTTGTTGGTCACTTCTTTATCAACTTCAAGCATATCTGATCGACCAACCATCTCAATAAGAGTTCGGAACCCAAGCTGGGACATAATCTCCCTAACCTCCTCAGCTAGCATAAAGAAGAAATTAATAACATGTTCAGGTTCTCCAGCAAACTTCTCACGGAGAACTGGGTCTTGAGTAGCAATGCCAACGGGGCAGGTGTTTTTGTGGCACTTTCGCATCATTATGCAACCAAGCGTAATGAGAGGAGCAGTGCTGAAACCAAACTCTTCTGCGCCAAGAAGTGCAGCTATGGCCACATCTCTTCCAGTTTTCAGTTGACCATCTGTCTGGAGAACCGTGCGGCCACGAAGGTCATTAGCAACAAGAGTTTGGTGGGTCTCTGCCAAACCGAGCTCCCAAGGGAGTCCAGCATTTTTTATACCAGTCCATCGAGAAGCTCCTGTACCTCCATCATGACCTGAGATAAGTACATGGTCAGCATGCCCCTTGACAACTCCACTAGCAATTACTCCCACACCAGCTTCAGATACCAACTTCACACTGATTCGAGCCGATGGATTGGAGTTCTACCAGAAAAAAAAGTGAAGGGTCAGATGGACTACACAATTACACACTTAAAACTTTAAACTCGCATTTTAAAGCCATGCTCATGTACCTTAAGATCATGAATTAACTGGGCCAGGTCTTCAATTGAGTAGATGTCATGATGGGGAGGTGGGCTGATAAGTCCCACTCCTGCAGTAGAGTTCCTGGTTACAGCAATGTCTCCTATAACCTTGTGGCCAGGGAGTTCACCTCCTTCACCAGGCTTAGCCCCCTGTACAAAAGGGAAGATCCAAGTTAATATATTATCATATTCCCAACAAATTAAATTATTCATTTCATATTTAGCCTCACCAAATGCAAGTATCAGTTAAAGTTGCAAAGGCACCCAGGGGTGCTTTGCAGAAACAGCATCATCTGCCATGAACATAAATCCATGAACAAAAGGAACTCTGTTCCTGATGGAATAACAGGGGCCAATACGAATAGATAAAATGGAACACTACCACAAAAGTATAAAACATGGACAGGAATTAGTCCCAGCCGTGTAGTATACAAAATATACCTGAGCCATTTTTATCTGCAGTTCATCAGCATTCGTGAGGTAATAACTTGAAACTCCAAATCTCCCACTTGCAACCTGCTTGATGGCACTCCTCTTTGGATTCATTTTACCATCTGGAAGAGGCTCCATGCGAGACGGTTGCTCACCTCCCTCACCTTCAGGATAAGCATTAACTGTAATTAGCATAGGGAACACAAAACAGTTCATGAAGAAGCAATCGTAAAAGTGAGATTGGAATATACCTGTGTTTGATTTCCCTCCAATTTTATTCATAGCCATAGCCAGGGTTGTGTGTGCCTCTAATGATATTGATCCATAACTCATGGCACCAGTACAGAACCGTTTCACGATCTCACTGGCTGGTTCCACTTCATCCAAAGGAATCTTAGCCCCCGTCTCTTTAAATTTCAAAAGCCCACGCAAATTGCAGGCTCTGTTTAATTCCTGAATACGCTTAGAGTACTCCTTGTAAGCAGCCACACTATTTGTTCTTGCAGCTTCTTGCAACTTTGCAATAGCAAGAGGATCGTTCAGATGAATCTCACCACCTTTCCTCCAGTGATAATCACCAGGATTGGGCAATGCTGCTGCTTCTGCGCTCCCAGGAGAGAAAACCCGAGCAGGAAAACCCAACTCATGCAAATGAAGTGCATCACGGGCAAGCATCTCAAATGTTGCTCCCTCTACTCTGCTTGGAGTTCCAGCAAAGCACCGGTCAATCACTTCTGATGAAAGACCTAGAGCTTCAAAAATTTGAGCGCCCTTGTAAGAGGCCAAAGTGGATATCCCCATCTTGGCAAGAACCTTCATCATTCCATAGTTGCTAGCTTTGAAGTACTTCTTGACCAGCTCATCCTTGGAGTGGAACACACCATCTGCCTTTGGTGGGATCTTTCCATCTACCTGCAACCTCCAAATGGCCTCTATTGCCAAGTAAGGGCATATAGCATCCACACCGAAGCCAACCAGTGTACAGAAATGATGCACTTCACGAGGTTCAGCAGATTCAATTATTAATCCAACTTGAGTGCGCTCAAGGATTTTAACTAGGTATTGATGGACAGCACCAACAGCCAAGAGGGAGCTTACAGGAACACACTTTGGGGAGAAGGCTGCATTTTCAAAAAAGAAATAATTCAGTTCAAATTTCAGAACATATTATGAAAAAATTCACTAGAAGATGATGGCGAACTTATACTAACAGTTTGCATCGAAGAAATGTAACATGTAACTTTAGTATCAATGAAACAATGGTATACCTCTGTCAGAAAGCACCAGTGTCGTATAACCCTCCTTAATTGCATCATGGGCTTCGACACAAATCCTATCCAAAGTCTCCTCCAATCCCTTACTACCATGACTCTTAGAATAAGTTATGTCTATAACTTTGCTTCGCCAACCTCTGTAATCCATCTTTTTGATTGCTTCCATTGCTTCAATGGACAAAAGAGGGCCTTTCAGTGAGAGGCGATGACATTGTCCTTCAGTGGTTTCTGTCAGATCACCCTCTGGACCAATCATGCATTCCATGGAAGTCACTATCTTCTCTCTAATAGGATCAATCGGAGGGTTTGTTACTTGAGCAAACATTTGCTTGAAGTACTCAAACGTGAGTTTTTCTCTGCTAGACATAACAGCTAAAGGAGTATCATTTCCCATAGAACCAAGGGCCTCTGTACCATCCTTTGCCATTGGAAGCAATAACATTTCCAAGGATTCAACAGTGTAACTGCATATAGAGGACAGAATTACATTTATTCCAAGGAAGAACCAAGAAAAAGTAAAACAATGGCATATTGAAAATCAGACTTACATACCCAAATGTTTTCAGTGGAGCCAGTAAACCATGAATGCCCATGTGTTCCATGCTGTCATCATCATTCGATGCCTAGAGGACAAAAGACAAGGACAAGTTGAAAATTCCCCCCTGCAAAGAGACAGACTAAGATATTTAACAAGAGTTTAATTGATGCTTACAGTGACTACTCCAGCGACTGAAGGTGGGATCCTTTCAGATTCCTGAACAGATTCAACTACATCCTTGAGTTCTATCTTTTGCCTCTTTAGCCATTTGCCGTAAGGCCTGGCTAATGAATACTGCTGTTTCAAGGCTTCATCATCTACAACAATATGCTTCTCAAAATCCACCAAAAGCATCATGCCAGGATTAAGCCTTCCTTTCCGGCACACATCTTCTGGTGGAACATCTACCACACCAACTTCACTGGCCATTATAACTCGTCCACTATGTGTGACATAGAAACGACCTGGACGCAGACCATTGCGATCCAGTGTAGCTCCCAGGTACCGACCATCAGTAACTGCATATTACATATTAAGTAAATAAAATTCTTAAAACATACTGAAAGGAATTCAGAGGCAAAGAAGAATCATAAAACTTTACATGATATAAGAGCTGGCCCATCCCATGGCTCCATAAGAGCTGAGAAATATTCATACAAGGCCTTTCTATCAGGATCCATGTTTTTGTCATTTTGCCATGCCTCAGGAATCATCATCATTACAGCTTCAGGAAGACTTCTACCAGCTTGTATTAGAAACTCAAGGACACCGTCGAATGACCCTGAAAGAGAAGAAAATCATATTTATGATCAAAGACATGGCCAAAAAAATTTCAAGCCTCTATAACAACCACAGAATAAACACAAAGTTAAATGCATATGGCAAAATAATTTAGAACTTCACCAGAATCAGATGAACTAGCATCGACTATGGGTAAGAGCTTCTGCAACTCGTCATTTGAAAGACCCAGCTCCTTACACTTTAACAGTCCCTCACGTGCCTTCATCCTGGATAAAATATTTAGTAGACTTAGTACGATGCAGTATGATTTAAACTACAATATTAATAATAATCTATAGAATAGTGCAAAAGTTCACTCCCGAACTTCCAAAGTAAATTACATAAAAACATACCAGTTTACGTTGCCTCTAAGTGTATTAATTTCTCCGTTATGACCCACGACACGCATAGGTTGAGCACGATCCCAGCTAGGAAAAGTATTGGTTGAAAATCGAGAGTGAATCTGCAGCAACCAAACAAGATTGTTATTTATGGTTCAATCAACTGTGTTTACTATGGGAAACTGATGCAAAAATGTAGGAAATTGTCTTCAGGGCACTTCAATAAACAAGATACTGTAGTGCCCATATACCAAAATCGTGGGAAAACCTAAGCTAATCTGACAAAACACAATTTCCTTCCCACCAATGCATTGGAATTTCATCCTCAACAGTGCACCAATTTTTTCCGCAAACAGTATTTATTTGCTAATGAGGTTTCTTACCAACAAACCCAAATGCATCCAATCCAGCATCCAAATTTAACCAGTAATCAAGGGAGTTGAAGAACTTAAGAGATCATTCAAACCTCAATACCTCAGAAGTCATTCCTCAACCTTGCATCCCTTCAGTTACCGGTGGTTCCCATGCTGTTTGTTGAAGTATGGAGTTAGTGGAGAAAGAAGAAAGGTGAATGGATAAAATATTTACCAGGGCCATGTAGCTCGTAAACCTTTCATCACCAAGATCGCCGTAAAAGTAATCCTTCAGTTGAATAGGCTTCAACTGGCCTTTGTAAACAACAGTCCTGCAAGAAGCCAGTTGTGAGAATTGTCAAAAATTTGTTAGAACAAACAAATTCAGATTTCTGACATACATACGTTGATGATAGAGAACATATATAGAAGTCCCTGGCACCACCATGTTCGAGATTTAATGCAGCTCGGATAGCAACCATTGAAATCCTTCTTAGTATGTACATCTGCCAAAAATACAAGCAGAACAAGCAAGCATTACTCACAATAATCTAATCTGTCCCAAATTAAGCTGAAAATATGAATATGAAGTAAACTGCAACTACCTGTTGCTCAAAATCAATTTTTGAGCTAAGAGAAGGGGTGAGGAACACTTGCTCGACAACAGGTTCTGTCTGCAAAGCAGAATTACCCAATTCTGAGTTATCTGTTGGCACAGATCGCCACCCAAGAACAGTATGCCCAAGAGACTCCGCAACCTGCACAGACACACAATCAAACAAACTCTCAAAAATTCCCACAAAACACCAGCCACGTTACCTCAAAGCAATCAAAACATAAAACTACCTTTCTAAACACATTTTTGCTTTCATCCCTTCGACTCTCAGATGTGGGCAAGAAGAACATGCCAACTGCATATTCCCCTGGCGGCGGTAACTCAAATCCAACTTCCTTCACAACCTGATTTAAGACAACCCAATAACAAAAGTTAAGATTTATATAGTTAAAAACGGTACCTAATAATTTTATTTTGCATTTTTTTTTTCACTAAATTAGTATAAAAAAACAACCAAAAAATCGCTTAAATTACAAAACAAATTTTAATTAAGTTTAATTAACAGATAAAAATCCAGAAAAATATTAAATAAACAAAATACAGAACATGCCTCTTTGTAGAAATCATGAGGAAGAGCAACAAGGATTCCAGCTCCATCACCAGTGTTTGTTTCGCAACCGCAAGCACCTCTATGGGACATTCGAACCAACATCTCCACAGCATCCGTAATCTATAAACAAGAAAAAAATTTAAAGAAAATCATTGACATCTCCAAAACGCAATTACAACCTCTAAACCAAATCTTAAAAAAATAATAAAATAAAATAAAAAATCAACTATGTAACGAAATCCATACATATCTATATCTATATCTATATCCATATCCATAACCGTATATATGTAGAAAATATCCTATGCACTCAAGCAAAACGACACAAAAATACACATAATACCTACCGTTTTGCGGCTACTTTGGCCGGACAATTCTGCAACAAATCCGACCCCACACGAATCCTTATCGAACGACGGATCGTATAAACCAAGCGGCTTCTCCGGCACACTTGACAATGCAGCGCGAACACCGACTCGAAGCTTCGGAGATCTACCTGGACCATCCGATCGCCAAAAGTGTAACCGTTCCGATCCTGGAGCTCGCAATCGATTCCCTAAAAACCTCTTCTCCAAACCATTAGATCGTTTCGCAACCGCTCTGTAACCTAACAACCGTATCGGAGCAACAACGTTCCGATTTGAAGATTTTTGAAGCGACGATACCGGACAGAAATCTGGTTTTAGGTTAAGAACAGAACCAGAATTCAGAACCGCCATGTTTAACCAACAAATTCAGATATTATATATTTTCTGCCAACAATATCTATTTACGGCTCCTGAAATCTGTTTTTTCGCATCAAAGATTCCAATAAGAGCTCAAAAACACGTACAAAAGCAGAGCTCAAACAGCAGGCAGCTATGGCGGATTGAGCAAGAACAAAGGATTGTTAGCAGTGAATTTATAGAGGAAGGATGTTTAGAGAGAGAGGCGTTTTTTCAGAGAGAGAGTTAAAAAAAATGAATAAAAGGCGTTGATGTGGGAACCACTTTATAGGCGAAGAGATGCTATAATTGCCCTTTAAAATAAATGACAGCTCATATTTTTATAAGAAATCCACGTGTATATTTCTTCTATGCGGCACGCGACAGCCGCTCATGGTGGGACCCAGTTTGTGATAGGTTCGGTTTCCGAACCTACGTGGGTTAAACTATTATCCTTTTGTGTTATTAAGGATTTAATTAATGAATTTTGTTGGACAGACAGAAATTACCCTTTTATCCTTTATGTATATTCTTAATTTAGAATTTCTTAAATGATTTTATTTTATTAATGGAATTTGTCTTATATTTATGGTATGAAATTTGATTTTTTTATGGGAATTTAGTTAATGGGGATCTATTCCATTTGTGGGTATGGACATGTTTTAAGAAAATACTTTAAAATTAAATTAAGTGTATAACTACAAAGTTTGTTTAAGCACGGATTCATTGTATAATTTTATTGTAAAAAAAGTAAGTTATTTAAGTTCATACGATATGATTAGCCAAAAAAATTAAATTTTGAATTAACAAATTATTGAAAAAATTAATATGAATGATAACATAATATAATTATAATATTATAGTTAAAATTACAAAAGTAAATCTTAATATTTATTTTCAAAATTTAAAATATTTATTTTTATCTATAAAACAATATTTTATGTGATTATGATGGTAAATAAATTTATAATTTTAAATTATTATTATAATACAAAACAATAAAATTAATGGTCAATAATTTTACTTTATGAGGGTATTTTGGGTAGTAAAAAAGGAAGTTTGACCACGGAAGTGACGATGTGAATGACGAAAATAAGGTAGAAAGCCTATAAAATTGCGGGTATATGCGGCCACTAGTATGTGAGCCATCCGGCCACCTGATTTTTATGCGGCCAATAGAATCCGATTTTGATGACTTCACATAATTAATTTCATTTATTTTATAACACTAATCTTTTTGTTTTTATTTCTTTTTTTTATTATTTAGATAAAATTTAATTTCTGGATTACGTATTTTTAGAATAATTTCGAATTATATTAATAAGTGGGTATCAAATTTTGATTTTTGCATCAATATAAAAATTTTAATACTAATGGAGAATTAGTGTTTTTTTCTTTCTTACTTGCTTAAGTTTAGAAGGGGTTAAATAATCTAATTTATTTTTTAAAATAAAACTAAATATTAAAAATTTGTAAAAAATATAGCTCGCAAATGTTTGTGAAAAATGATGAATAGTTTAATTAAATTCGATATAGAATCACAACCAAACAAAATTAAATTTTTTATGAAAGAATATACAATTCAGTTCTCAACATATTATTTAAAATAGAAATGTAATTATTTGAAATTTATAATAAAAGAAAAGATTTTTGGCGTTACCAACCCCAATGTCCTTGTCATTAATAAATAAAAATCAGAGGGGCTAAATTAATAAAAC
>JAYMTB010001411.1:0-10926 GCA_036897585.1 Francoa sonchifolia
ACTACAAATCTTAGCAAACATATCATCAAATTCCATGAAAATTTCAATCAATAAACGAAAATGAACAAAACAGAAATCGGAAAAGCTTACATGAAAGAGATGCGTCGAGATGTTATGAAAGCTTTCAAACTTTTACGAACAGAAATCTGAAAATATCTTGTGTAAATAGTGAAGTTTGAATGGAAATCAGAAAGTGAGAAGCAGCCATCAATCGATTATCAAAATTGAATCGAAAGAAAAGACTATCAGTATCTCTAATGACTGAAACGAATCTTAAAACACAAGATTGAGAGTCACAGAAAATCGAGTGATGAAAAATCATAAAGATATTTATTTGGTAAATTAAAAATTAATGAATTAATTAAGGCAGGGAAATTAATTTGGAAATTTCGATGCCTTAGCTTAAGAGAAGATAATGTGTGTGGGTCATGCGCGTTAATGATCAAAAAGAAGTCGTCAGATGTGGGCCATTGATTTTTAATGCTAAGGGTTATCCATCCACGTCATCGCATGTGCTTCACACGTAATTATTATTATTATTATTATTATTTCACCTGAATTTAAATCAAAATAACTCATCTGTGCCCAATTTCCAATTTCCAATTTCTAAATACTTGTCTTTTGCTTTTTTATTACATTAACATGTGCAAAAGTTAAAACTAATCTGTGAAAATCCTAGAATGAAATTCAACTGCATGGTTGTTTCAGCTTCATGAAGATCTTCGGGTTAGCTGCTCTGTGGATGTGCTCTCGAAGATCTTGTCAGCATTTCCGACCTCAAAACCATCTCGTCTATGGAACTCCTTAACCTATGCATAGTGGTAGAACATATGCGGTAAGCAAACGATTAACACTTTATACACATTCATAAGCAAATATTCGCAGCTAACAAATGAATCATTGCCTTTGTTCAATGAAATGATAATTACCTCTTTGTCGGGCAAATTTTTATACTGGGGTAGCACAAGGCGTTCAGCAAACTCGATGTATGAACAAGGGACTGATTCAGTTACATCATCAGCAAAATGAAAAGGGTTTGAATCGGCTACAGTTGAACTTTGCAGCAGAAGACCGTCCGGGCTCACTAGCAATGTAGGAAACAAGGTCATTAAATTGCCAAACCATCATTATAACCGGCAAACTTCTAACTTAATAGAGTATATAACATGGTTATAAGACTTTAGATCTACCACTATTGCAACAAATGGACAATACTCCAGAAAACCAATATTTGATTCTAAGAAGCTTCATGTGAGGAACAAAATTGTACTTCTTAGTACTGTAGTCTGTATGTAAGTAATTCGTGATCATACAAAAAAGTTCAAACAAGCAACTGTGAAACAAAATTGTCCTCATTATAGTCAAGAAGTTTCTTCCCCGTGTTTTCACCCCATTTCCCACCCCACTATCATAATATCATGTTTTAGTCACCCATAAAGAGAAAACCTCAGATATTTGTAGGGTATCTGTTATTGACTCAAGCACTGAATGATAGTAAAGCAATGAAAAAGCTAAAACTTGGTACATCCAGCTAGTTTAGATAAGGGTTTCTTCTAAGAGATGTCAGAACGCTACCTTCTTTTATGGTTATGCTCACACCTGGAGTACTCCTATTTGCATCAATTTAAATGATGAGAACTGGAAACCAGTTCTTATCCATTGTACTATTATCATAAATTGGTTGTGTTAGAGTGATTACTGTTCATCATCATTTTCCTTTATTTGGGTCATCAAAGAGAGTGAGCGAAAAGGAGTGAAAAATCACCAATACAATAAAGAGTGAAAAATCACTCTTTTTCTAAAAGAAATAAACGTAACAACAGAAACAAGTCCAAAACTTAGTACAAACCTTTCAGAACCCCCCCTTCAGAATTCAACCTGAATCCATTCTCTTCAATGAATTGATTGATATTTTTAATACTTCTCAGGTGCGATTTCAGTTGATGAACAGAAATAGTGACATGGTTCACTGCATATCCATTGACAAGGGTCCAGGCAGCATATTCACTTTCCCTATGCGTCCACAAGCATGCATAAACCTTTAAATAGAGGTTTTAAGTTATAAAATAACAACTAAATCTATTACTGCCACAGAATGTCGGGTTCCTGATAATAAGGCTCATACAAAGACACGAGAAAAAGACATTGAAGTACCTTGCTAATTGTTGGAATTCAGAAAACAAGGGAATTCCCCATGTTAAAGATCCCAAAGCGCTTGCAAGAGCAGCATGCTTATTTCCTCTACTAGATATTTCAACGTATTTTCTTATTATTTCCTGAATGAGGAAAACATCAATTCAATGAAAGTGATATCAAGCCATTCACTTCTTACTCGATATAGATGTAAGAGATGGACTAATCCATCAAACTATAACATGACATATAAATTATACCAACATCTCAACAAGGTCACACCTGAGCTTGTGAACTCATCTGATCAACGAGGAGTTCTGATATAAATATTCTTGGGAGAGGCCCATTAAAACGAGTGCCATTTGCAGGATGAGGAGTAGGAGGAGGAGAAAACCAAAGGGCTTTCAGTTTTTTAGCTGGAAATCTTAGGTCATCTTGTTGTGTATAACCAAAATCAAGAAAAAAGCTTGCAATGGAGTCTATGCCATGACCTTTCACCTACAGTTTTCCATACAAAAGAGCACGGCTTCTCAGACAAATATAGGTGACTTTCAAAAAGAGTAACAATACAACAACAAAGCAGCTAATCTGGTGAAACAATAGCCTTTGAATTGCTGTTTACGGAAGCAGTGAAAGAAAAGACAAAGCATACCCCAAATGTTCTGAACGCAAGATGGTCATAGCAGATTTGCTCATTATCGGATGACCCAACAAGATCCAATATGGCATTTGCTGTGGGATTTCTAGTTAAATACACAGTTTCCATACTTTTCAACACATTTCTGAAAAATGAATCAGCTCCCTGAAACAAAAACAATTTAGATCTTTTTAAACAATCAATAATTAAAATAACAAACAAAATATGTCATTCTCTCCCAACTTAGCCACTTTTAAACTATGTTTGCACATTTCTATCAGGTAAACAGTAGAATTTCAGCATTATTATCAACTGGTACTCGAAAAAATTCATGTTGTAGCCAATTTACCAATTGACAATATAATTTCTAGCTAAAAAACGGCTCGAAAACATCATAATCAAATAACGCTTACCAAGATTCTTCCAAACCATTCCCACTAAAAACATCTACACATCCATTTTCATGCTTACGGTTATCCAAAATCATTGTAACAAAATTATTCAAGTAAAAGTCCAGAAAGATCAATAAAATAACGCCAATCAAATCAAGTATTGTAACTTACTCGATCATTAGGTTGCCAGTTTAAAGAAAACTCAAACTACAACAGAGGAAAATACCTGAGAAGTAGAACTATGGAATCCATCATCCGACTTAGAGGCGGAAACCGTGCAGAGATTTTGTTTCGCCGTTTCCATTGAGTACCTACGATATGACGATTCCTTCAACAAAATATGACTCCTAGATTTAGGGAGAAGAGAAATGAAAGAAGAAGAAGAACTGACAGAAAAGAGGGAAGGAAATGATGGAGATGAATCAAACAAGGTAGGGGATTTGATTGATGATGGATTCAAAGAGAAAATCGAAGAAAGCTTCATGGATTATTTCTGGAATCAACAAATTTCCAATCTATCTGCTTCAAAGTTTAAAGTGATCTTCTCTCTTCCCTCATCCCTCAACTGAAAAAGAGGGGCACAGTGGGTCCCACATCATTCATGTGGAGAAATTGGGAATTTTAACACGTGTCGTTCGATGACTTGCAGTGGCGTATGATTGACGTGGTGCCTCTATTGTAAGCAGCAATTTTTCGAAAAGAGTTGCTTTACGCATGTTGCTGTTAGACTGAATGACTGCTACGTGGGCTTTAATAAATTAAAAAAACAAAAATATGGTATTTTAATTTTAATTTTCAAGATAATTTAATTACAAAATGTCGGAAAAACAACCATATTATATTAGAAAATATATAAAATAACACCTTTTTAGTGATGTATTTTAATTTAATTAGAAATAAATATAACCATTAATTAATGGAAATAGACACGGTTTAAGATGATCCAACTCATAAACAAATCAGACACGTTATCCATATTTTTGCAAAGGATAAGGATGAAAGAAACGTAAACAATCCATATAACCGAAACCAAGTGATGCAGAATTGACCGACGTACCACTGTGAGCAGCCATATGGAAGAGACGGAAATAAATGTCAGGTTACCCGAAATAAAAGTATTACCCAAATTACAATTGGGTTTAGATGGATGGGAGAGAATTTAAAACAAAATAATGTTGTTGGTTCATGTCACCAAGCTAGAGATTTATTTTTTTCAACCCATAACCACCAAGATATGAAGAAAAACCAATAATTCCTCGTAAAACCGACCACAAGTTTCATAGGAAAAAACGTGACTCCTTCCTACCTATGTTATTGCTCTCCACCTCACAAAAACAAGCTCTGCATACCGAGATACTGGTTTATGGCTTGAGGGCCACGGCAAGTCCTATCTTGGCACTCTTTTCGATTGCTCTTGTATCCACCTCTCCGGATATGGTGAAGAGGGATTTTGGGCGCCATTCGTGCTGGATGAGAGCACTTGCCTTGCCATAGTTGTTCACACGACCTTTCACTGTTGTTAAGGGGTCAAGTGAATGCTGGGTTCCGATTGTGAGTGTGTTTTCATTGGTTGAGAAGCTGTGGATCAGCTCAGCACCAACAGCAGTGTTGGTGAGTGGGCTTACTGTGTGGTAGTAGGAAGCACTGAGAGTGTCAGCTTTGTCATTCCTGTAATCATCAATACAAATCAACTCAACAACCATAAAGCACATCAACACAAACAAATACTTGACTAGCAGACACCACTGAATAGCACAACGAGAAATAGTTGTTTTCTAACAACAATACTCACAATGTCAAGGAAGCAATGAGATCAGCATGCGAGAAACTCAACCCGGAATTGTATTTGATGAAGTTCCCAGTGGCAGTGTCAAATGATACATCAGTCCCAAAAGAGACAAGATTAGTTCCAACCACACCAGAGAAATTAACAAGGGGATTTGCAGTCAAACCGATGCTAGTGCTAATTCCAGTATACTCATGTTGGTATTGAAGTTCTGCCTGTTATCCAACCACAATAAATAACTAACCATGTAACCATGTAACCATTATATGAAGCAAACATGTATATTACACACTTTAGTAACAGGAAACAACATATTTCTCTTTCTAACAACACAATTACTAGGAGCAGCAAGACAACATGAGATTAAGTGATAATGAAAAGGACAAAAGGATTTCTTAATATCTTACCTTGCCTGATCTCTGATCAGGAACAATAAAGCTAAAGATGGTTTTGACTCCTGGTGCAGGTTCATCAATGGTGATGGTAGTGAGGAGCTGCAGATTCACAACATTCCCAAAATCAACGCACAGAAGTCTAATATCAAATAAAATTTCCATTGCTTGCAAAATCACCAAGTCATTCTAATCAATAATGCTTCTTATGAGCGTATATTCAGAAAACATGAAAACAGATTGTTCTCTACAAACCTCCTTGGTGTAAACGTTAATGTGCTATTATATGGAAATGCTGTAACCTCAGACAAGTGAGACTAAGAGATTACTTGCATAAAAACCAGAAAACAATAACATACTTGCCGCATAACTAATCGTTAGTGGGAAGCAAAAGATTATGGACTTACATTAGATTTGGTGTCCACTTTCACCTCAGTTGTGATATTCTTATTTTTCAACTGAGTGCTAATATCTGCCAAATATGCTTCACCTTTCTTAATTCCAGTTGAGGTGATAGCCTGAGAAGTTCGACAAAGTAATTAGAACAAAGTACCATCACATAAGTGATACTTAGCAGCCATATATAAGGTATGCGATTCATAAATAAATGAAAGCATGTCAAAAGTGGATTATAATCTATAATGGTAAGATGATCTTAAATTTTCTCAACAAATTGACAGTGAAGATTCACCTTAGTACAAACAAATTTATACAATTGGTTTTAGCTCACATGCAAATTCATCATTTGACAATGTGTTCATGTTGTCAACTACAGTGAATTCCATATTAAAAAACAAAAATTCATCACATTCACCTTAGTTCCAAGAAAACTCACAATAAACCGATTGTACCACTAAAGAGGGGCCACAACACATAATACTGCAGAGAAAAATATATGAAAATCAATTTCCTAACTTATCATCTTCTTGCTTAAGCCACAGGTCCTATAGATTCCACTTTTCTTTTCCTTCACTCATTTCTCAACAGCCAAAACTCTCTGTTTGGAATAAACTGAAAACATAAAACAAGCATATAAAACTACACTAACTGAGCTCTTAACTCTCATATCCAGATTCTCCATAAACAAAACATAACGCTAAAATTTACATTCATAAACATTCCACCGTTTTCCTCAGCAAAAAGCCAAATCAAGAAGCTAAAATAAACAAAACGCATCAAAATAAACGAATTAAAACAACGAAACCGAAATCTCCATTCCAAAAACAAATTAAAACGAAAACTCACAACTCCAGTAGCAGTATAAGTAGTGAGTGAGAACTTATGGTCGCTCTGGTAATCCTTATAGAGAAGATCTGAAAAATACAGAAGAAAATCGCAAGTTTAACAACCGAAACAAGACGAAAAGCAAATCATGATGATGATTCAAGAAATGAGATCGATTACCTCTAGCTTTCTTGCCGATATCGGTGTAGAGACCTGGACCTTTCACCATGATTTTCCCGACGAAATAAAAAGGAAAATTGGAGAGAAATTGGAAAAGGATTGTTGCGTTGTGGTGGTGCGGTTGAGCGGTGTTGTGATTTTACTGGAAAAACCCTAGCGACTGACTTTTTTCGCAAGGTGTAATCTCAACCGTTGGATCTTATATTGGAAGAGATGTTTGATTTTATGACCGTCGATCCTTTAAGCCTGGTTGTTGTGGCCTTGAGAATCGGGACAAGAGGCAAGGTCCACTTGGCATATTCCCGCTTCTCTGTTTTGCTTCTCTAAACGACGTGTCGTATAATACTATGGGCTGGGTCCGGCCCAATGGTTTGAAAATTTAGATTTGATATTTGTAGATAATTAAATTTAGAGTTGATTAAGCATAAAATATAAGATATTTGAGTTGGAAATAAAAAGAATAAAAATGAAAATGCTGATTCCATAGTTAATATCTCCGTGCTGGATTTTAACAATAAATAAGAAAATAAGTAATTGTTAAATTATGAAAACTAACCGGACGGACGGAGAATCCAATGCAAATGTTGAAGCATGAAGGGCAAACGACAATTATTCATGTCATCGTTTAATTGCTTTGATCTTATTTTTTGCTAAAACAACAAATATTAATATGAGTTTAATTTCCGTATAAACCATAAGTAAATCACCTTCATTAATCAATATTAATTTAATGATTTTATTCTTTTTTGTCTTTGAAATTTGAATTTTGAGTTTTTTTAATGTCAGTGGTGAAAACTCACAAGAAGTGGTGCATCTGTGGGCCCTACCAGGTGGAAGAGAGAATAGGAACATATAAGATAATAATTTCACATGTAACCAAGTAAAGTGAGACAGCATCAGCATCGTAAATATCGACACCCTTTGTCTTAAACCCAAAGCCAACCAAATCACTTATAAATATTTCCTTTCATTTTCTCCGCATCAATTCATTCAATCAAACCAATAAAATGGAATCAATCACTGTGAAATCTGAGTCCAGTGCTAGAAAACATTCATTGCCAATGCTGGAACCTCATTCTGCTCCGATTAAATCTGTTAAACGACGACGTAGAGAGTCACCCGGTGAGCAGCAGCAGCAGCGGGCTCTTCCTCCGCCGTCGTCAGAGGTTGAGCAGTCGTCTACTCCGACTACTGTTAAAAGAAGTTCCAAGTATCGTGGCGTTAGCAGGTTTTCATATACTTTTGTTAAAATACATTGTAGTAGGTGGTTAAGGTAGAATTCGATTTGGCAAATGTAGGGTCCATTTTCAATCTTTCTATTTAGCTTCCCATTTTTCACAAAATATGCATTGAATTATGTAAATGCAAAAATTTTATTGAAATCGTCGGTTTGTTGTCAGTATTTTTGCACAGATTTTGAGAAGAAAATGGCAAATGGCGCAAAAATCCTATTTATTTTATGAGAGATTATATGTTTGTTTCTGATGTTATTTGATATCTTAAGATTACTTGTCTATATATCTATACATGCAATGCAATTTATACTAAAACTCATGAAATGTTTTATCCTATCCCACGGTCAAAAAATTATATTGTATATGTTTGTTTTTAATGTTATATGTTGGTTAGTCAAGATATTGAAGGTTGTGTATGTGTGATGGATAGACATAGATGGACCGGGCGATATGAAGCTCATTTATGGGATAAAGGGTCTTGGAATCCAACCCAAAGGAAAAAGGGAAAACAAGGTATGGTCTATAACTTTTGCCATCTTAAATTTGTGCAATATGTGTTTAAGTGTCTTATATCACGGCCGTGATGGAAAATCTTCGATATATTACTCATTATTATGAACCCTTAAGTGTGTTACTTGTTAGGTAGCGGTCAAGTGAGGATAAAGTTCAATACCATTTGATATTCATCCTTTATTGTTCTTGATTATTGATATAATTTTCCTGTTTGTTCTGTCATTTGGTTGCATCATTGGATTGAATTTATGGCACGAAGCAGTTTATCTTGGTAAGCACTTGAGTTCTTGATTGAAGATGATTGTTTAGAAAATGGAAATTCATAAGGAAAATTAACCATTTTGGTGTTGCTATTATTCAAAAGGAGCTTATGATGAAGAAGAATCAGCTGCTAGAGCATATGATTTGGCTGCTCTCAAGTATTGGGGACCTTCAACTTTTACAAATTTTCCGGTAACAATTCTCATAGAAAGTCATTCCTTTTAACAATTTGGGATAAGAATAAAATTCTGATCTTTTTTTCGGATACCCATGTGACTATGTTGTAGGTAGTTGATTATGAAAAAGAACTTGAGATAATGCAAACTCTCACCAAAGAGGAATACTTAGCCTCTTTAAGAAGGTAAAAAACCCGTAATTTTAGTAAAATTTTTGAGAGCATCATTTCAATATCTCTAATGGTTTTTTCTTTTTTTTGTAATCTTTGATATAATATAGGAGAAGTAGTGGTTTTTCAAGAGGTGTATCGAAGTATAGAGGAGTTGCAAGGTAAACCAAATTTCTATTTCGTTTTGATTATTTATCTTTCTCGTTGTTAAAACATGAAAACTGTTTATACCTTATGGTCAATATCAGGCATCATCATAATGGGAGATGGGAAGCAAGAATCGGAAGAGTGTTTGGAAACAAGTACCTCTACCTTGGAACTTACAGTAAGTTTCATCCTTTTTCGCTTCCTTTCTTGTAGGATGAATATGATGATTACCCGTTTGTCAAAATTCCAAACTATTTAATGGGTAGTCAATGGATTTTACATTTCATGTTTTGGTTTTAGGTACCCAAGAAGAGGCTGCTCATGCTTATGATATTGCAGCAATTGAATACAGAGGAATCAATGCAGTGACTAATTTTGATCTAAACACTTACATAAGATGGCTAAAACCTGCCGGAGCTACTGCTTTCGCAAACGCAGAATCTTCGCCTGCAACAGCTTCATCTAATAGCCTCATTCCGAGTCAGAAAACCAATATGCCAAACTTCCATCCAGCCCCTTTTACAGCAAACGACGAAGTAAGCAACCCGAGTCCTTTCACTAAACCATCTACTTCACCAACTGCACTTGGCCTCTTATTTCGATCTTCAGTATTTAAAGAGCTAGTGGCGAAGAATTTGAATTCAGCGGAACAAGAAACCAATGAGAATGACACAGAAACTCAGCCACAGAGTGGCCAAAACAGCGAGGATGGGGGGATTTTCTATCGAGAAATGGGGAGTATTCCTTACATCAATATGTTGCCTGGTTTGGAGTCACAAGAGGAAAGAGTTATGCCATTGTATAATAATAGGGCAGAGCAGTTTTTATGGACTGATGCCTAAACCATGTCTTGTTCTATTCATTAACTTGACTATCTCTTTTGTAAGAGTTTTAAGATAGAAATTGTGCACATTAAGGTTGCGGTTTCTTTTCTAGTGAGAGTTGGTAGTATGCAGTATGTTTTTTTTTTCTATTTGCAGAGAGATACTGTTTTCGCTACTTGAAAAAGGAGGGGAGATGTGATTCAGTGGGATCAGTCTAAGTCTTACAGTATTATGGTATTGAAAATAAGAAGCAACAACTTCATGAACTAAAAGTTCTTTAATATATTCTGATTTATTTTTATTTTATTTTTTAAAATATTGCAGAATAGATGAGGGGAGGTCAGGGCCAATGCCCAAAGGGCTAAGGAGGCCCATAATGAGATCTAAAAGGCCTAAAGGCCCGAAGTAATATTGGGCTTGACGGAGATGAACCCAAATGCTGCAAACCCAGAAACTAAGTCCAACTTCAAACAATTGCAAGGCTTTCCACTTCCCTTGACCTTTCAGAGCACCCAATCTGCACCCAAACCAACAGCCAAGAGAGATTAACCCAGAACAATGGTTGATCATGAGTCACAGGTAAATGACCGATTGGTCAACAACAATGAACTGTGTGGTTAAAGATGAACAAATGGTAAGTGTAAGATGAGCAAATGGTCGACGAGAATGCAAAGTAAGCCATCAATGGTCGACTGGAACGCAAGGTAAGCCATAAATGGTTGACAGAGATTAGATGAGTTGGTCGACCCATTTTAACCCATGGTCTGGCGCGTATGCAAGGTATGCTATAGATGGTCTACCAACATTGGATGAAATGGTCGACCTTTGTACCCATAGTCGACTAGAATGCAATGTA